>BHFT01021461.1:0-104317 GCA_004320025.1 Laticauda laticaudata
GTCTTGAACTACATTCCATAAACCTTCTCTACGCAGAAGTAGACTGCACTTCATAGACCAGGAAACAACCAGGAAGCTTGGTTTGAGGCTCATGATTTAATTAGGGCAACTGTCGGAATCTTGACAATGGGAAGATTTGGATTCAAATTCACTTGTAATTAGATTAAAATATTGCAGGAAATCAATTTGTATGAACTTGATTTAAACTTTGAATATAAAACAAAATACAATCAATATAATTATTTGCAAATTAATGCAAAACTGGCTAGGCTCATACCACATATGAAGCCCAAGCTGAGTTTCTGAGAGGGAGTTGTGCAGCTAAATAAATTTTCTGAAATAAGTCAATCCAACAGTGTTATATTTGGATATAGCACACAATGTGAACTTCCTTTCAAATAACATTATAAAAAAGATGCTGAGACTCCAGAAAAAGTACAGAGAAGAGCAACCAGGATGATTAGGGGACTGGAGATTAAAACATATGAAGAATGGTTACAGGAACTGGGCATGGCTAGTCTAGTGAAGAGAAGGACCAGGGGAGACATGATAGCAGTCTTCCAATATTTGAGGGGCTGCCACAGAGAGGAAAGGGTCAAGCTCTTTTCTAAAGCACCTGAAGGCCANAAGAGATTGGACTGCCATTTGTCAGAAATGGTGTAGGGTCTCCCACTTGGATGGGGGGTTGGACTAGATGATCTACAAGGCCCTTCCAACTCTGATTATCTGTTAAATCTGTTAACATCTCTTGGGGTTGTAAAGCAACTGGAATCATGAGATAATATGAAAAATTTGATTGTTGTTTGCCCCTCAGAGCTACTTTCGGTGAGATAAGTGGCTAGATACATTTGTTTAATGCATAAATAAAATAAAAATATTAGCAAACCAAAATCTCACAACCCTCAGCTGTTTCAAACTGTAGCTGTCAGTTTAAAGTTTAAATGGGCCAGTAGTGATGAGCGACATTTTAATCCAATATATCTAGGAGTTTCCAATTTGAAAAAGGCTCTTCCACAGTCCCTGCCCTCTGGAACATTCTCCCTTCAACTATTAGGATGACTCTGCCCTCTAGGTCTTTTCTAAGACCATGAAGATTTGGTTGTATTAAGGGCCCTATTTCTTGGTTGTATTAACTTCCATAGTAACAGTTTTACTTGATTACCAAGTGTATTTATTTTGTACTCTTTCAATTGTTTTTGTCTTATGATATATGCTGTCCAGAGTAACTTGTGGGGCTATAGAAATCAAATAAATATGTGATTATCCAGGGAAGGATAAAAAATAAACACAGTGACAAAAAACAGGTGAAGCCCCTTTTATTCCTTCACTTTGCTTCCAAGCTCCAAATATCCTTGACTGGAGACAAAAAACTCCCACAAAAGCAGTTACAAGAAGGAGGAAATGCCATTTAAATTATAAAGAATAAAAAACAACACAAAGCGGGCAAGATAAGGGCTTGAAGACGTCCACAGACATCAGAACTCACACTGGGAAGGACGCCAAACTCAGAGAGGAACAATAAACTAGAGATATTTCCATGCTTTGTTTCCAGCACTCACCCATACGCATGTCAGTCCTCTTATCCTGTTGTCATAGCTGCAGCCCATGAAGAGTATCAAGGCCCTCTCCTCCCCAGTAGACCATATCTCTCCCTTATCCTTTCCTCCCTGCATGCCCTAGGATGGAAGGGGATGGGCCTGGGTCCTTTTCTGACTGCCCAGCAAGCCTCTGCCCTTCCCCAACCTCCTCCACAACCTCTAGAGCCACACTTCCACTCCCTGTTCCTCCTCTCCCTCAGAGTCAGTCTCCATGAGGGGCATGACATAAATATATGTCACTCTGAACTTGAAAAAAAGGCAACTGACAGTAATAATAAAATTAATTAAGTGGGATAAATTATGTTTACTATATGGCCTAGATGTACACAAAATTATAGATGGTGTTTCCAATCCCAGTGATAAAGCTTATGTAGCAGTTTGGGACAGGTTCCTCTTCTTGCAGCTTAATTTATTTTACAGATTTATTGAAGAAATAAGCAAAATAAATGATAATGTGGCTGCAGCCCTTAGGTTAGGGTGGAAAAATAACATTAGTGATAATTCTGGGTTTTTTTAATTACTTGGTGGAGATCAAAAGTAAATCTGAGGAATTACACAATGAAGTCCTTAAGGAATAGGGAGGGGAATCATTCGGGCTTGTCTTTAAAATGGAAAGACATTGAAAAGATTTAATGTGCAAGAATTTCAGGATTTAACATTAGTTTACCCACAATATTCAGATCTACCTGTTACAACTAAGTTGGCAGAAATCTATAGTGATGATTAATTATGGTATGGAAACATCTATCCAGAGGTATATGTAAGGAAACATCAGCATCAGCTTACACATCTCAAAAGGAATCAAGCTTGACCTACGCACAATGGTCCCAAAGCTGGTGTTGTCCCTCTTAACTGTTTGCCTGTTTTTTGGAAAGATACAGTGATGCCTTTCAACTCAGCCAACTAAAATATTAGACAAATTATAGCCAACAAGAGTGCTATTTGCAACAGCTAATTCTTGTAGCCATATCAATACTGATACACCTCTTGGTGTAGGTTCCTAAACTAAAATCTCATTGCTATTATCCTTGCTCATGAAGGATAACGAGACTATGAAAATAACTTAATCCTCTGATCTAATCCAGGCAGGACCTGTCTTTTTAAGTGGTTTTCTTCCTGCCCACTATCTTTGTTAGCACTTGCATTTAAGATCTGGAATAAAAAGGAAGAATTCACACGACAGTTAGTGTTGTTTATTTGCAGATATACTTTGCAGTGAAGTAATGAGAGCTGGGCATTAAATGTTTTAAGAAAAATATCTAAGTCTTCAGCTCCTGCCAATCACCCAACAAAACTGCTTCGAATACCCTTCTCACATCTAGGTGTCTCAAAGCTGAGAAACAAAAGCAATCAATCTGAGAGGATACAGTTTACAGCCCATTCAGACTGCAATGAGGGCATTTAATAATTTCCTCTCCCATCAAATTAGCATTTTTCAACATTGACACATTTAAGATATGTGGACTTCATGCTGGTTGGGGGATTCTGGGAATTGAAGTCCACACATATTAAGCTTGTCAAAGTTGAAAAATGCTAATTTGATGGGAGAGGAAATTATTAAATGCACTGCATCAAATGAACCATTCTCCTTACAGACAGAAAATATAAGAAAACTTATGCTTTTACTTAACCTTTTTTTTTTTTTTGAGGGGCAGTTCATGTTGTTACTACATGGTGGACTAACAGTGGCACGAGCTCTCCAAACTTGGCAAACTTTAAGGCCGCGGTCCCCGGAACTGCTGACGGATCGCAAAACGTATGCATAAAGGACACAGCTAGACGAGCAAAATTTCGGGGGTGGCTGCCATCGCGTTGTCAATACCGCTCCAAAAGTGGTGAATTAATTGCATAAACAGAACGGTTAAAAGAACGGAAAAAGAACAGACGTGGGTAGTATGTAGGCGGTGATGTTTTAGGGCAGATGTTCATGCTTGGACAACCTAGAAGATGGAAAGCGGATGACAACCTCCGTAAGGGGTTCCGGGGGGGAAGATTTCAAAGCGGATTCGCATAGCGGAAGGGGCGGATGCATAGCGAATGAAGCGGATGCATCACGGACCAGCCCTATAGGAAACAAGGGGAATTGCCCGCGCAGATGTAGATTGGCTGCAAAAGCATTCACTGTCGCATCTATGCAGGGGAGTATGAATTGCATCAGCTCGCGCAGATTATAAAGGATGCAGCACGAATGCAGTCAGCCAATACTTAGGAAAGACGTGCTGCCAATACTCTTGAGACACCTTGGTGGTCGTCAGTTCAGGAGCAAGAAGAGGAAAGCCTCATGACTACTCGTTCTAGAGCTCCTGGCAAAAAAGGACAGAAACCAGCATCCCACTCCCTGGCACTGGTTTCTTTTTGTTTGTGTGTGTTGTATTTTTTTTTTGGGTCTGACTCTGAACCTGTGCTGCTGCTGCTGCTGCTGTGGTGGAGGCCAGCCGCCAAAAGGGCCCTCAAAGCCCTTACTGCTTGAAGGCCCTGCTGCTGAACCCCTGAGGCCCTGCTGCTCAAGCTCCTGAAGGCCCTGCTGCTCAAGCCCCTGAAGGCCTGCTTCAAGCCCTGCCAGAGGGACGAAGAGGTTAAGGAAGGAGAAGAGACGAAACAGGTACAGCCGTTTCCCGGGGCAATGAGGATGAGGTGCTGGAATTGGCTGGAGGGAGAACGAGTATCCTCTGAGAAAGGGCCACAGACTGTATCGGGACACCAAGAAAAAAGCAGGCAGCTTGAAGAGACAAGGCAGAGTAGCGCTGGGGGTACACTGCAGAAGTACTCCTAGGATGAGTGGAGGAGCACAATGCACACCTGTATGGCAAGCACACCTCAAACGAAATCTGGGCAGGCCGCTATCCTTAGGCTCACTGACGGGTGAGCGTAGTATGTCATGGCTTCAAGTGCAAGTTTCCTGGAGGGTGAGATCCCCACCACCGAGGAGGCAGCCCCTCTGAAGACGCTGTGCTCCTCCTCCCTCAGTACAGCCCACAGACAGCCAGTCCTCTTCCAAGCAGAGCCAACTACCCTGTCCCGGCCAGGTGTCTTCAGAGGGCCGCTCAAACGGAAGAAGAACCTCCCGCCCCTGACAGCTAAGCCATTCCTCATGCCGGCAGACTTTGGAGGAATCCCGTGGAGGATGATCACCTCTGCTGTCACAAATGGAGGAAGAAGCAGCAGTCCACCAGAGGCCAACCACCCCCACCCCCAGCTCCAGAGGAATGAAGACAGAGAGGCCAGAACTGGATGGCTCAGGCCACATGTGCTGTTGGAGATCTAGGGACACAATGAGGACCAGCACGAGAACTTCTCTTTTTCAGCTTGGTTGGACTTGGACAGAGCATCCTCGGGCCGGTTAACACCTTCATCAACCTATGCATGAGCCAGACCCTGAGGGACCCTGCCCGAGCCCAGTACCTGGGGTGATTGAAGCAGAAAGATCACATGCACTTCTGCACAACCCTCAAATGGCCCAGCTGAAGTCTGCTGCCTACCCAGTGCATAGGTCTGCTCTTACACCCCAGTTGCGATGACAAATCCCTTCCAGCGGTTTCAACAGCCCGCTCTACTACCAAGGCTACAACTACCCTTTGAGGACTTTCCCACAGCAGAAGCAAGAAACTTCCCCCCAGTCCAAGCCAGTTTCCATACGACGCCTACAGGGTATGCCAAATCCCTCACCCAGCTACAGACCAGACAGCCCCATGACACTCCTGCCTTCCTCCACGCCACAAGCCAACCTGTCTTACAGAACAATGCTGTCCATGCAAGGTATTGGGCTGCATCTCAAGTCTTGATGAAGGGCCTCTCAAACCTCCAACAGGATGAGTCAAGCTCTTGGAAGCTTCCTGAACACACCATGCTCCCTGGTTGTAGCCCTCGGGGGCCACAGAGCACCCGCAATGGTGCCTCCGACGCAGCAGTTCAAGCCACAAAGCCACCTCCATAGTCCCTTGCCGCTTAACAGCTGAGACCATGGACATGAACCTCAGAGTGATATGAGAATGTGTCCGAACTGAGTTGTTTACCTATGTTAAGTTATCTTTTTGCTTAAGACACTTTACTTGGTTCATGTTTGCTTTTATTTAATTAAAGTCATTTAAAAGTTTACTAAGAAAGTTTAATAAAGGTTTTATCTTTTGATTAAGACACTTTAATTAATTTTATTTGGTTCATTTTGCTTTAATTTTAATTAAAGTCATAAAGTTTCCTGAATAGTTAATTACAAGGTTATCTTTGTCTTTTAAGCACTTAGTTTTACTTTGGTTCTACTTTTTATTACATTAATAAAGTGTTGGTCAGAAAACTTGGAAAAAATGGTTTTAAGCCCTTTGCATGCTTGTGGGAATAGATAAGGATAGTTGTGGGATAGATTAAACTTTCCTCCGTTCAAGCAAGTGCGAAGCTCTTTTATTAATGCCCTATTCATTGTTGTAACGACCACCGTCAACATACATAGGCACAATTTATTCATCAGTGTTTATGCGTTAGCAGGCTATAAGAAGGCCATCGCCCCCCATTTCTTGTAATCCATACTATCATCCTGTCCCTTGCCACTCCGCTGCTCCAGCTGGGAGTTGCACCTAGTGTCTCAGGGAGGTTGCGCTGCTTTCTTGCCGTTCACGTGAAGCTCTGTTGGGGCCTTGGTTACATCGCACTAATGTCTATCAGTGTTTATGTCTCTTGCCTCCATTTCACCAAGGCTCTCATGTCCCCATTTCCCTTTGTTGACCAGTCAACAATGTCTGTTTCTGCCAAACACGGTTATAGCGGGTGCTGCATGAAATTGGTGCAGGAATTGCAGACAAGCCTTCACGATGCTCCTCAACAGTCTCTGAGGTGCATGCTGCATAGGTTGGTGAAGGAAGGTATCATGGAACCTCTTGGCCAGGATGCCAAGGCGTTTCACACAACCCGCTTGCACCCTGGACAGCCTGTAGTGATAGATGCCTTCTTCATGGGTGATGAGTATCTTTGAAGTGTATGGCTTTTCAATGAGTACGGTTGCCTGAGGGAGAATACGTCATCCCCACACGATTTTTGAAGTAGGGCAAGCGTCTTGTGTTGTACGTTGGGTCAGGGGATTCTGGATCAAATGGAAAACCCCATTTGATGAGGTTGCGTTCGCAGCCCATCAATTTTGAGGTCACTGGCGTTGTATACGCTGGCTTATCTGGAAGCTGACCCGTTTGCCTGAAGCATCGATGTACATAAACTTGTAGTCAGCCATATCGTTCGATGAGTGCCCTGTACCACTTTCTCCTGACGCAACTTTGCTGATGCTGTTGTGTGGCAACCCTCGTCAACACGCATACTGGCATGTTTCCTGTGATGTGTGTTTCTTCCAGAGGCCAGGTGCTGCAGAGTGCAGTGCGCACCTTCAGTCCCAGGGTCCAGGTTGGGACCAATTTGGAAGATTGGTGCTCTGGTTGGTCACACCTGGGTTCAGATGCTCGGGTGACAGAGTTCGTTCAAACATGGCTGGTGGCATCCCATGAAGTTGATGGAATGCACGAGGGTCTTCAATTCCTAGCTGCCACCATCAACTCTGTCATACCAGTACCAAACTCCCATTCTTTCATGATCATCCTCGGAACCCACACCAGCTCTTGGACATTTCCTTCTTCTCTCTTCTGTATAAACTTGAGAAGCAGTCTGAAACAGGTTTTGGTTCTGTGTGTGAAGAATGAGCGCAGCTTAGTATCTATCACTACCACGGACTTGTGTCATCATCCATGGTGGATGATATTCAATTGAATGATGGTTGAAGACCAGGCCTAAGGGTGAAGGAGTCTGTACACACGGCTGCTGGACTCATACTGAGATCCAGCAGTGATTTTTCCCCCTTTTTTATAGGAAAATATCGTTGTCCGCTAGGTTACTTCTACATACTCTAGACATACTCCAGACATCCTAAATTACTACGGAGATACATCCCAGATACAACGTTTTGTCCCGTTTTTAATCCTTTATATACGAGACTGCCATACGCTATATCCTTTTCTATTTTTTCATTGCTACTGATGTGTTGTAGCGTTCCGTGTACTCTTTTTTGTTTCTCCCTCTTTCGTTTTCAAAGCTGCAGCGGATGTGAGTTTGAGGAGATGGCCAGACGGAGTGCAGAGAGGATACACGGGATGTTTAACAGATGGATAACGGAACATAGAACGTTGTTGTTGCCCGTATATATTGTGGATTGTACACTCGTACACAGCAGAAAGTTCATTGCGCGTTTCACAAAGTTTTGTGCGAGCTCTCAAAATCTTCTTGCCGTGGAATGAAATAGTGGACGGATGCTCGACGGATAGAGCGTATGAAACACGTATGCAGTGAGTACACAATGGATGCAAAGCTTTTTCCAACGGATGGCAAGCTTTTTTTAATGTTTTACATCCTCTTTGCATCCGTTGGTGCAGTGGGACCGGGCCTTTAAGACTTGTGGACTTCAACTCCCAGAATTCTCCAGCCAGCATAGTCTTAAAGTTCCAAGTTTAGAGACTTCTCATATATAGTCTTTTAGCTACACTCCTGAGGTCTGCATAAACACACCCATCTGATTTTCTTAGCAATAAGAAATAGATTTCACATGGTACAGCTTAGTAGAATGCAAGAAATAGAATGTATTGAATAAATGAACCCAAGAAACATTATATATAGGTTGTATATATTGAATGTATAAAATAATGGTTTTAATTTTCTCTCCTACTACGTAAATATTATGAAGGATTTATTGATTAAATAATAGTTATAATCCAATAGTAATAGGAGAGTAATGTGTTATTTATTAATATGTTATCTATAAGAAATGAGGAATACTTGCCAATTATTATTGTTTACTTTGAACTATTGAACCTAATATCAAATTAATAGCAAGAAATATGTTGTGTTTATTTGTACATTTACTATTTTTTATTTTTGTATATTTGTATGTTTGTATCTTTTTAATCTTATGCAAATAAAGTTTGTTTTAATAATTTTTTGTTTTTTAACAAGAAATGGATTTTACACTGATGTTTTCCAATTTGCAGTAGTTTACAGCCTTACTGGTATGTGATTTCTCTCAGTCAAGTATTAAATAGACATTTGTTCTTGGCTTCCAGGAATAAACAAGGCCACCTGGTACTGCTAACTGTAATCTCCCATCCTCATGTGAATAACAGAATAACAGAGTTGAAAGAGACTTTGAAGTTCTTCTAGTCCATCCCCTGCTCACACAGGAGACACTATACCATTTCAGACAAATGGTTCTCCAATTTGTCCAGTGTTGGAGCAACTTCTGGATAGTTTTTTCTGGAAACGGAGTCACAGTAAAATATTACACCTGAACCTTATAGTGGAATGAAATAACTGACTTCTGTTCAGGGAAACTTAGTTGTAGTTTTTTTGGCATTTTGTACTTCCATATGATCTTCTACAGATGGAAGAGCTTCTTCCAACAATTGCTTGGTTTTTCACTCAGTAAGCAAAAAGGTTTAAAATTGCCATAGAAAGAAAATCCTCTTGTCAAATGCATTAGAGATTAATTTCTAGAGGAAACTATCTCAAGTTGATACACTGCAAGGATATTTTTACTTTCCCTTTATGCAGCATGACTTGCTCTGAAGGATAAGAATAGAATGGCTGGATTTCTGAGGCAGCAGTTTGGCAAAACAGAACTGTCCTGAAGCAACAATAGACCAGACTTTCCTACACAATGGAGGTATTATATCAGAGAAAATCTAAACTCCTCCAGTGACGAGGGGCACACTAGCTGACTTCTGAAATAATTCTGTAAGAACTGTCAGTGTTGTCTTGCTCAAATAGTGATACAGTCTTTGTTTTTTTTGATTAACTTGTCTGACACTTGATCTTCTTGGGAAAAAGTTGAATAATTTGGAAACCACCTTGAAAAGAAAGTGGGACATACCCATTCTGAGCTATTAATATGGAGATTAACCAGTATGGGAGTTAGCCCAGAGACAGCATCAGGGAATGCCAATACAACTCTCAGAAATTAGTCCATATGATGCTGGCACTGTATTGTAAAATGAATAATATAGCAAGTTTTCAGAAATGAAGAGATTATTATTAATTTAGATCTTCTGCACTCAGAGGTTATTTCATGAAATATTCTTAAACAGGTAAAATCAATAAAAGTAATAGCTGTGGTCTCACACTGATAGGGGAGGGGAGATAAAAATAAGAATACAAAGCAAGTATAGAAAACAGTGCTATATTGTGTTTTTTGACCATGTTAATAATTGATCTAACTTGCCTTAAACGTACTTGTTTCTTTCCTACTCGGCAGGTCTGAAATTTCCAAAAATTCCCTACACTGACTGGCAATCCATCTCCATGTTTTTAGGCAATTTTTTTTCTCTAGTTCTACATGAAAATGCCAGGGTTGAATGTGGAACCTTTGACTTGAAAGTCATAGACTATCATGCTGAGCCATGGATCAGCCATCTGTACACATGAATTGTCTAGTATTTTTATCAACAACAGTAATGAAATGGGCAACACTACTTTTCATTTCCCAGACTTAAAAAACTGTAACAAGTTACACAAATATTTTTGCAGTTGTCCTTGGCTATATTTTATTTTATATTTTGTATTATACTTTTTATAGTTTCATTAACTACAGTGGAAATTTTTGGAACTGATTTTTTTAAAACCAATTCAGGATATGCTTGAATGCATTCCTAAAAGGGTTCTTCTTCTGATCACCCAATTACAGCTTGGTTTCATTCTGCATTGCATCCTCAAAGGAGTTTGCATAAATTTTATTGCTGATGAAGCCTATTGTTACCACCACTTTATACATATAATTCTTAATAAACATGCCTTGCTTTTCATTCAAGCTGAATGGCCTTGATTGTTTGATGGCAGTTTTCAGGTTTCAAGTTAAGCAAAACAACACAAAATAAATGTAAAATGTCAATGTGGGATTTAATTTCACCTAAAGATAGCGTAAAAAAATTATATACAGAATAATAGTAGAATATACTACAGTGCATGTTTTAAAACTTTAGAGACAATGATTTGTTCATTAAAATATATACCCAATGAAATAAACTCAGCAATTTAATGCTAATAGTGCGAAATAACCTGAATAATAAATCCCACCCAAAATCGCAAGTTACTTGCAACAGTCATTCAGATCTAGTTATATTTATTAAAAAAAAATTTTTTTTAAAAAAGCATGGCAATAAATGAGAATGCAACAACAAAGTATTTAATTTTTGTGCTTTCATTAAGATTAATCGCATTTTTAGGAATGTAAAAAAAAGTGTTTACACAATTTCTTCTTAAACTTCTTTTTCTTCTGGTACACATTGAACAAAAAAAAATTATACTAGTTTAGGAAGTTAGTATGTACCTAATCAAAGTAATTCCTAGTGTCTGGATAGAATTGCAGAAGAAAATGTACCAGTACTCAGTGAGAACACTGCTTTTTTAATCTTGATAAGGAAATTATTCACTGATTATAATTCTGAAGCCTGCTTATGTTCATGTAAATAGCTTTTTTTTAATGTTTTGGAAATCTTAATTAGTAAGTCCTGATCAATATAAAATGGCATTTAGATCTCACATCAATTTTAACAGTAGCCACAGGCATCTCATCAAAACCTGTAAAATGGTGGACAGGACTATTTTGTGGGTTTTTACACCGATGCACCCTGCTTTCCTTTATCCACCTGCCCCAGAGGCCCCTGAGCCTTACCATGGTGGCAGAAATAATTATAATCAAAGGGGTGGTGGTGGCGAATCCATCTTCCCAGGGTCATGAAACTAATTTACATTCTCCGTGTCCAAGCCAAATATTCTGGATTACATTTGTAACGACATTCTCCAAATGCAAATGCCATATGCCAAATTCTTAAATTCCATACAGGAAGATAACTGCTATTTTTGTGATGAATAAACATAAATACTGTAGAAAAGCAGAGCATAAAAAAGGCTAGAGTGACACAAAGGAACTAGTGTTCTGGTCTCCTCTAAAGAAGAATGAGGCCAGAGAACATCCCCCCCCCCAAATGAATTTAGCAACATTTCAAAAAATAAGACAAAATATCAATGCCTTATTTGAAACTATAGCAGGAAAACAAAGCCTACAACTAGATGTGTATACTTCTAAACATTGGAGAAAAGAATATTTATTATTTTTAATCTGAGAACCAAAGTGTATATGGTACCTAGTATCCATCAAGAGTAATTTAATTCATAATGTCTCATGCTCCTGGGCTCTTTTTTATTATAATTTGTAGACTCTTGGATAATAGCAATACATGTACTCCTTCCACAACCCAACACAGAGATAATAATTCCTGAACATTCAGCCTGTTTAAGAATTCTGTGTTTGCATTATTTGAGATTTGCATCATGTGAATGTTCTGATGTACCATTATTATCAAAATACAAGTTCCTGATTCATTTCCATCCTTTTAGATGAGGCCCAATAATTGCTGACTAGTAACACTTTTATGAAAAAGGAAACACTGCCTACAATAGACGATGTACCATAAACAGGTTGTCCTCGACTTACAACAGTTCATTTATAGTGACCATTTGAAGTTACAATAGTTACAAAAGTAACTTAGGACTGTTTTTCACTTATGACTGTTGCAGCATTCCTGATGGTCACGTGATCAACATTCAGATATTTGGCAACTGACTCATGCTTATGACAATTTTAGTGTCCCACAGTCTTATCCTCACTTTTTGCAATCTTCTTTCAAGCTAAGTGAATGGGGAAGCCAGATACATTTAACAGCAGTGTTACTAGCAACTGCAATGGCAAGAAAGGTCATCAAATGAGGCAAAATTCATTTAACAAATGTCTTGGACTTAATTGTGGTTGGAGGTCAAGGACTACCTATACAATTTTGCAAATTGTATGGCTCAAATGAAATTAAAACAGTTCAATTTTCTAAGTCTTATCACTGCAAAACTTTGTTGCAAAGAGGCCCCAGGAAACACAAAACAGACTTCTGTGATACTCAATGCCACCCTTTTTATAGGCTTAAATTGCCTTAATTTACACAATTGGATGATACCGTGAACATGTAACCTGTAAGTAGATATTCTTACAAGTATGCCTTTACCATACATCATCATTTGCCTGTCTATATTTTCCATGTGTACAATGTACACAGTAGGCACTTTTTGGACAGCTGGGAATAGAGATGAGGTCTGTGCAGCCCTACATATTCAAAAAGCAAAATAGGATTTGGAATTCCTGTTTAGAACAGTTCAATACACTGTGTGTCATTGGGCTCAAGCAAAGTGCCTTTCACAGATGCCATGTAATCCCAGGAAAAAGTGCATTTGATTTAATGGATTTCCATCATGTGCTCCATTCATGTCCCACATGTAATAAGTGATCATTTGCCCTCTGAATCTGGATTGCTATATAGCCCTAGTAGAAGCATCCATAAATGAAGTTTACAAGGGAATAAGAAGTATGTAAACAACACATATATTGGAGCACATCAATCCCCTTAATGTATTCTCTGTACATTATATAACTGTGAAGAGTGTTTTAATTTTGCTGGTATAATACAAAGTCAGACATATGAGAGAATACACTCTTTTTCTGCTTTTCCTCCTTCTGTTTACCTTTCTTCGATATACCCTGCTGATCTCCAAAGATCTCTAGGACAACAAAGACCATGTCAGATGCCATTATGTCACAAGAAAAGTAAAGGTTTTCCCTCACTAGTTTTTGTTTAGACAAATGTCACTGATCAGAAATAACAGGCTGCATGGCCTTAGATGTAATTAATAACATAATACATTTGATTATTTTGTGGAGGAGTATCCAAACAAAAAAGGACAAAAGAACCTCCTTCATAATTTGATGATAACTGATCTAATAGCATGGGAAATACAATGCAACAGTACAAGTGTATATGTTTCTTATTAAAGCCACCATTGTTACGAATATGACTTCATTTGAAATAAGAAAAATTATGTTAAAATATAATTTAACATTACATTAATTTCAGATATAATTAAAGCCTAATTAAAAAAATAGAATTGGGAAAATGTACTCTTTCCAATAACATGCAGTATATTACACTTAAAAATATCAATTAAAGTATTAGAATGTGGAATAAAGTGGGTAAGCCCCAAATAAAGGTTTTAGTTTACATAATAAAAATTATTTTTATTCATCATATTGCAGCCTACATTTTAAAATATCTACCTAATTTAGACTATGTTTTTACTACTTTATAGCAGTTGTGTGTGTATGTATTCCACAGTATGTGGTGCATTCCAACAGAAAGGCACAATTATCAAGCAATACAGTACATGAAATAAGTGGTTTGTGCACAAATTAAAAATATGGAGTACAGAAAAGGATCTAAAGCTATCAGATGCTGTAAGCCAAGTTTCATTAAATTTTAGGTTTATTAGCATAGCTTGCTTCCTGTGTGTAAAAAAAATAGGTGTGCATATGGGAAGGGGAAAAAAAGATTTTTTGTTACAATATAGCCATTTGTGGCTGAGGGATATGACATGGCTTTAATTGACCATAGACAGAGCTTCTGGATCAGCTGTAAACATAACTGCTTTAACAGATTTAAATAGAGAGAAAATGGTGCATTTATAGTTTGAGGCGTATTTATGCATACACATAAACCCATTTGCTGTTTATAATGTTGTTCCAATGGTAAGACTACACATGGCATTTCTCAAAGATCTGAATCTATAAGGTTTTTAATCAGGATCAAAGATTTGAGCTCACTGCCTGCCACATATAATTTTCGCAGAGGCAATATCATAGCACTTCTCAAAAAGTATACCATCTCTCGCATAGATCAACTGTCCATCACTGTTTCCATATGAAGAAAACACTAACATGAGGACAGTCCACTTAGCCAAAATAAGGAAGGAACCAAGAAAGTCGCTGAGAATCCCATTGTTCCATAGGTAACATAGCGGTACGGTAGTTCAACTTCCACATGCTGTCGGGCTTCTCGAACATCTGCATTAGAAATACCAAAGATTTTACAGGCCAGTGGGATGGTGACTTGCTTCATTATCATTCGGACCAGCAACAGAAAAACTAATCCAATCAATAATCGCAGGGCAGCCTTTCCAAAGAGATTTAAGGTGAGTGAAGGAACTAACGGAAGCATTTCTTGTGAAGGATCTGGCATTAGATTCAGCCAATAGGTAGCATAGGAGCCACAGGCAACTCCAGCACCGCTGCCCAGGATCTGAGCTGTATCTCCTCGGGATGTGCTCCAGGTGTCTAGAGTGAAGGAAAACACCCCCAAGACAAGATGAAGACTGATGATGACTAGTGGCGCATATCTGAATGTTAAGTTGAAATTATCTACTAGATCCACAGTTGGAAGGAAGACAACCAAGATGAGAAGAGCATAAAGAAAACCAGCAATAACATCCTGTTGCAAGAGACAGAAAAAAATTAGTAACTTATATGAATTATGACAGTCTTACTAATATAAATTTGATATTTTCAAAATACATTTCTCAGAAAATTATTGAGAGAATTATTCTGAAATTGCACATTAAAACAAAGGAAAGAGAACTTGATTACAAAAATCACTTAGCAAATGTCTCCCTCAGCAACATAAATTTTGGGCTCAATTGTGGTCGTAATTGGAAGACTACCTCTATTTGATTGAAGTAGTTATAAGAGAAATGGGCAATTCACCCTGTGTCTTCCCTTTAATACCCTGGGGAGCAGCAGACAGGGCGCGGGTGAGGAGTGGCAGTTCGAATCTTTTTCCAATATTTTTCTGCCTCTCTGGATTTAACACATGTCTTCTGCACCTGATATTCCCCTAATGGCCCCCAAACTCCTCCTTCAAGATCACTTCCCTGACTGTTTATAAGGGCCGGTTGCAGAGGCTCCCCCGGAGTCATATGACCAGGAAGGACGAGTGTTTGGAATGGAGCAATCAACAATGTTCTGAATCTACTGGTTCTTTCTTAGGGGAGCCTTTCTTAGGGGAGCATGTTCTCTGTAGCTCTAGCCAGATCTAGTCCATTTTTTAGTATCATCCTTCATTTAACAACAACTTTGAACAGAAAGAAAGAAAATCATTATTATAGTCCATTTTCTTCTAGAAAATGGGGAGGAGGTGTTAGGAATATATTGGGGGGGGGGGACGCTAGATTTACAAAGATAATCCAATGCACACATTTCTGTCCAGAATGACAGGACTAAACAACCTGTTAACATATAAATTATCCCTGAGAGAAAGAGATGGAATGACTGTAACTACTAAGGCAGTTTACATCTGCATTTCAAAAGGGTCTAGAAAAGGAAACAAACTCCAAATTAAACATTATTATATAAATTATACATAAATTATCTGACATTTGAGTACATGGGTATATTTTCCATGCACAGATATTAGGAAAAATGATTAAGTCTGTATTACATATGCTTGTACTCAAGATTTTGGCTGTTTTAAGGTTCATTAATTCAGGGAGCCAAATAAATTGGGTAGACTTCTGAAATCAATGCAGTCCTTTTCATTGATCTGTGATAAAGCAAGGATTCGTTTAAGTTGAGTTATTGTTCAAAATTACAGTGTGACTTTTGACCATTTTTCACACTTATGAGCATTGCAGCATCTCCAGGGCCACATGATCAAAAACCAGATACTTGACAACAATGTACTTATGACAGTTGCAGTGCCTTGGGGATCATGTGATTCCCTTTTGTGACCTTCTGATAAGCAAAGTCAATGGGGAAGCTAGATTCACATTAACAATCGAGTTACTAACTTAAAAACTGCAGTGATTAACTTTTCAATTGTGGCAAGAAAGGTCATATATTGGGACAAAATTCACTTAAAAATGTGTCGTTTATCAACAGAAATTTTGGGTTCTAAGTAGAAGACTACCAGTGTACCGTTTGTAGAAACAACACAGAAATGGTTGCTCAGTACATTTTCTTCCTCGCTTCTCAATCTTATCCCAATGCTGGTATAATAACTAAATACTAACCAGATCCAAGCCTGTCTAGCCTTTTCAAGGTCAGCCAAGGTAGTTGTTGCTACCTGATATAAAATGAGTCATTCTGGGCTCCACCAGAGGAATAAAGGGGAAGTCCTACCAGAGATTGAAAAGAAGATTGAACATGATGGAATATGTGCTTCCATGCTCCATGCAACATAACTTGTTTGAATGGAGGGAAAATATTCTGCAGGAGTTTCCAGCCTAATTGTGGTCAGCATGATTACTTTCTGCCTATCCATTCTACCAATGGAGCATCAAACAGCTTCCATCTAGAGCTTTGGATCTTCAACCTTAAAATGTGGCTAGAGGGGAAAATGATTCCCCTGCAGCAGAAGACAGAGTTAAGACTGGGAAGGAGTGTTTAGACTCTTCTACAGCAGTGTTTTTGAAAGCAGTGTTTTTTGCAACTTGAATTGGCTAGAGAATTCTGGGAGTTGAAGTCCACATATCTTAAAGCTGCCAAGTTTGAAAAAGACTACACGCAAAGGTGGTATTTAGCAGGTTCTGACCAGTTCTGGAGAATCGGTACAGGAAATTTTGAGTAGTTCAGAAAACTGGCAAATACCACCTCCGACCGGAAATTTTACAGTATCCTTCCTCTGCCATGGCCATCAAGCCATGCCCACAGAACCGGTAGTAAAAAAAAATTGAATGACACCAGGATGGCAAGACATTTAGCTCCACCTTCTAGATGGATTAAACTCATCTGCAATTATCAAATGACAAAGTGTAGCCTAATTTTTGCTGTAAGAGATATGTTCATCGTTTTTTATAGCAGAGCTTAAGCTGACATTTTTCAGAAAATATGCATTATAATATGACCATTATTTAATGTTATGTTTTTAGAATTTATGACTTTTTCTTACCAGAATTGTATGCATTCCCATATATACTCGACTGAAACAAACCAGAGAAGACCAGCAAATTGTGAGAATCAGCCCATACATGAAAGGATACTAGGGAAAGAAAAACAAGAAATATTGCTTCGAATCAGATAACTGTATAATTTTCCAAGTTATTTGCAACTAATTTTTTTACAATACATGGATACCATCATTCAAAATAATAACTTACAAGCATAAAATATAATTATCATACACTTTTTTCACCTGTTCATCCTCAATTTCAAATTTCAGCATATTCAATTATCCTTTTGGCAATTACATCGTCATCATTTGTACATAATTCAGCTTCAAATTCTGTCTTCTGTGCTCAATTCCAAACCTCCAGCTATAAACCTTGAATTTTTCTGTTAACTGTGCATACAAAAACTACTGAAAACTAAATCCCTCTGTAACCAATTGTTCCCTTGGTTTCATTTGATAATCTCAATCTCTGCTACTTTAATGTAGGTAGACAACAATCCAGCTGTTGCAAGTGAAAAACAATAAAGACTGCTTTTGGGGAATTGGTTAACTTTCTGCTCACTGAAAGAAACAGAACCAACTCTTGCATTTTATTCTTCTTTCACCAGAGAAGTGTTCCTCAGTTAAAGGTAAATTTCTAACTGAATCCAAATGTATTTGATCACTTTGCCTGATTTATTTTGACTTATGATTATTAATTATGTGCCAGAAAGTCATTTTTGACTCCTACTGGCCATGTAGGTAATTTTCTCCATGTTGATTTATCTCGAACCTGTCTTTTCGCATGTCCCAATGGTGTACTCATTGCCACTGCTACTGAGTCTGTCCATCTTGCTGCTGGTCACCCTTTTTCACCTTCTTTTATTGTCTTAAAAGTCCTCTTTTATAATCATAGAAGTCGTCAAATTAAAAAATTCAACCTTGCAATAAAGCAGGAACAACTATTTGGCTGGGATGTAATAAGATTCTGGCTTTGAGCAGGGGAACTGCTCAAAGACCTCCAAGATCTTTTCCAGCCCTATAATTTAGAAAATAGGGAACAAGAGCCATTCAGCTTGGCATAACTCTGATATAGAGAATTATTACACATGCATGGTATCATTTACAAAGTCCATCCTGCTTGTCTGCAGTTGAAATCATTTTAGGATTTGTTGGAACACTCCAACATCTCTTTTGTGTTATGTTGCCTCACAATCTGCTCTAATATTAACAGACTATCCTGCTTTCAAAATCTTGGATTTGTACCACATCTCTCCATAAGGAATAAGTAACTATGGCTTATGAGAAACCCAAGTACTAGAGCAAGTTAATACAGAACATGACATGACCTCTGAAGGACTTTTGCACGAAGACAGCATAAGGTACTTTCCTTCACATACCATGTAGTTAAAGCATGGAACTCATTATCCTAAGATAATGAAAAAGATCCAATTCATGGAGAATTATACAACTAGTGACTGCTCTCAATTCCTATTCCTAGAAAGCCAAAGATGTCATTATGCTCATATTTTCTCTGTCAGCATCTGATAGACATCAAATTTATCACTGAATGTTGGTCTGAAAAGATATTTGGTCTGAGCCAATAATAATGTTCTTATTACTGTTTGTGACCTTCCAAGGGCAGACAGAAATGCTGGCTCAATTAGAAAGCAATTACATGTTGAGGATTTTCAGCCATATAGTATAGAAAATCTACTGATCTGTCTCAAATGCTGGTACCTAATTTCCAACTATTACATTAAAATGCAATTCTGTAATAACATATATATTGGCAATTTGTAGCTTTTCTATATAAACAATTGCACAGTGGCAGAAAGGACAGCACTCCAGAGGGTTAATGTCATTGCTCAGAGGATCATTGGTTGTCTTCTCCCCTCTTTGGAAGAGCTTTATAGCTCCTCTGCCTTAAGAAAGTTCAAAACATTCTCAAAAATCCATCTCTTTTTTTTAACTATTACCATTTGGCAGACTGTACAGAATAATAAAAACAAGGACAAATAGGCTGAAAAACAAATTCTATCTCAGGGCGGTAGCTCTTTTGAATTCTGCTGTATAATGCAGTGTTGGTGTGGTGTCAGGGGTTTCCGGTTCAATGTGTGAAGGGTGAAGGATGTGTGTTTGTGTTTATTTTCANTCCGGTTCAATGTGTGAAGGGTGAAGGATGTGTGTTTGTGTTTATTTTCATGGTCATGGTCATGATGTGCACTGAAGATGGTGGTGTTTGATTTCATTGTACGAGGTGCAATGACAATAAAGTAAACTAAAACTAAACTAAACTACCCAACCACTAGCTAATATTTTCTTCTATATCCCCTCATACTAATTTCCACAGATTTCCAAAGAGTTTAACATGGATTGCTTTCCTTTCTTCTTTGAAAAAGTCAGTATATCTGTGTCAGGACACAGGCAATTTTAAAAGAAAAAATTAAGCTAAGAGTTGATGTGCATAAGATCACCAAGGAGAGACTGTCCCCAGTTTCAAAAGTAACCTTGATCATACAATCACAGAGAAGAATTGAGAAAAAAATTTAGACTGTTGGAAACTACCACATTATTTGTCAGGCAAAACTTATTGGTTTGTAAATTTAGTATTTTAATACTATCATGATTCTAAGCAGCATAATATCAATTTAAAACAACAGAGTATAAGCAAAAATGTCCAGAAAAATAACACAGAATTTGGCAAAACAATCAGCCAAGATGTTCATTTAAATATAAATTCATTTTCAGAAGACTCTGGAAGTTGTATTTCCATAAAGAAACCCTAGCCCATATAGATAAAACTAAATGCTACTTCAGCAAAAAAAATATATCTAAGATTTGTTTCATTTCCTACATCAAGCTTAACCATAATTCATTGAAGAACACAAAATTGACTGGATTTATACATGCCTCAAATCATGGTTTAGAAATAAATAAACATGAAGCCAAAACTAAACAAGATACATTCTGATTTAATATTGTATTATACATATTGTTCACATCATATATAACACATACAACTGTATGAACAAACTTGTCATGCTA
This sequence comes from Laticauda laticaudata, assembly GCA_004320025.1. Taxonomy (NCBI): domain Eukaryota; kingdom Metazoa; phylum Chordata; class Lepidosauria; order Squamata; family Elapidae; genus Laticauda; species Laticauda laticaudata. The sequence continues at coordinate 20,459 of BHFT01021461.1, forward strand.
CATATAAATTCATATTATTTGACAAATATTCATCCTATGCAACAGACCACATATCATTTATTACCCTTATACCAGCTATTTTGTTAAATTTTCATATATATATGTATATATATATATGTTTTTTTAAGCTCTCGCGGGTACTTACATTTGTGCTGTTTAGCTTCTGCTTCCCGGGTATTATCCCACGTCATTGTAGTTCTGTTAAAGTTGTTAGCTCATTGTAGTTCTGTTAAAGTTGTAGCAACGTTTCAGCAGAAACGTGAGACACACTTCCATTCAGAAGCCTGATGATGGCAGATGAGATTCTGCTGAAACGTTGCTACAACTTTAACAGAACTACAATGAGCTACAAACTTTAACAGAACTACAATGACGTGGGATAATACCGAAGGAAGCTAAACAGCACATATATATATATATATATATATATGTATGTATGTATGTATGTATGTATGTATGTATGTAAGTATGTATGTATGTATGTATGTATGTATGTATGTATGTATGTATATGCAATTCAGTTTCCTTCGGGTATTATCCCACACACATTGTAGTGCTTTTAAAGTTGTAGCAACGTTTTAGCAGAATTTCATCTGCATCATCAGGCTTCTGTATTAGGTTTGAGCCTGATGATGGCAGATGAGATTCTGCTGAAACGTTGCTACAACTTTAAAAGCACTACAATGACGTGGATAATACCCGAAGGAAGCTGAAACTGCATTCATGTAAAGTACCCGCCGAAAACTTAAGAAAACATATATATATATGTTTCTGAGGTTTCGCGGGTATTTTGTATGTGGATCTTTGGTTATTCGGTTTTCTCCCACGTAAAATTGAAGTATCTAGGCAATGTTTCAATGAAGTCTCATTCATCATCTTCGCTTGTTTCTTCAGCTTTGTGCTTCTCAGAGTAATGTGAGCTTGCAGCTGCTTCTTCCTTTTAACTGCTAGTGGGGTGTGACTTGATTGGGTGGGGCTTCACTGTGTTCTGATTGGGTGGGGGGTTTCTCAATGTTCTCAAACACACCCACCCAATCAGAACACAGTCAAGCCCCCACCCAATCAAGTCACACCCCACTAGCAGTTAAAAGGAAGAAGCAGCTGCAAGCTCACATTACTCTGAGAAGCACAGAGCTGAAGAAACAAGCCTGAAGATGATGAATGAGACTTCATCGAAAACGTTGCCTAGTACTTCCCAAATTTACGCGGGAGAAAACCGAAATAACCAAAGATCCATATGTATGTATGTATGTATGTATGTATGTATGTATGTATGTATGTATGTATGTATTTCATTTTAGTTACTCATTCTGACAATATACACCAAATCACCTATTGATTGTTAAACTGTGTTCATTTCCCTATCAAGCACAACTATCTTAGTTTTTAAATGTAATTTTCTCATCCAGACTCATTTTGTCTGTGGTGATAAACACACACACACACAAATTGAGGTACTCCTTACAAATATGAATTGCTTAAAGTGTCCTTAAGAAAACTCACAGCCAATTGAAATGACCCTGTGTGTGGTGACAGGGAGAAAACAAAGTTAGGAGCCTAAGGCTTAGTAAACCAGAAAAGTTTCTATTCACTGATTATGTCAAAGATAGCACGCTAGCATGCTGACCTCGTAGGAAGGATAAATGAATTATCTAGAATATTCCTGCGTCATGCTTAATTTCCACTCAGGTTGCCAGATCGCAGCTTAGCTCTGCGGCCAACTCAGTCAAGATACGTGACAAATTCGCCAAATATTTTTATGCGCAATATACATGAGATATATTTTTTTTTGTTTTATAACTGTTTTTAAATAATCAAACATAAAAAATAGTCTTTATTGACAACGTGAATGACGTCATGGGAATTTCTGCAGTTCTTACTCACAATCAGGCTAGGCAGCTCACTTCAAATAACCAAATTGGAAGTCAGGCCAAATGCAGCGATCCTGAGGAGGGGGACCTAGGGCATGAGGTTTTTAGGGGGATTCCCCTCCCCCGATTGAAAAATATAATCACTAAACAAATAAAAACGACATGGTGGAATGTCGAACCCACGCCCCGAAGAGACTGGAGCCTTAATCCAGCGCCTTAGACGCTCAACATTGATTACCTTCCCGTTACTTTGACTAATATTTCCCTCCAAACAAATGAAGGTCTTCACACCGGTCCACGTTGCCTCAACTCTTTTTCAGACAAGTTTGAGTGCTCTGAAAAGAGCCATTGGGTGAAACAAAAGCCCCGCGGGGGGGAAAGCTTCCCACTTTTCCCTTTTCAAAAGGGGCGGGCTTTTTGGCCTTGGTTGGGAAAAGGCCTTTTAGGCCTCAGCTTTTGCCTTTAGGGTTTAGCGGGTTGGCTTCTTTGGCTTCTTGGCTTCTTGCCGCCACTGAAGCAGGCTTTTTGACAGCTTTCTTCGCCCCGGCAGCACCTGCAGCCCTTTTCGCCTTCTTGGCTCCCGCTGACTGTTGCTTGTGGGTCGCCTTGTCCTTTGGGTCGGCCTGCTTCTTGTTGAGCTTGAAGGAGCCCGAGGCACCCGTGCCCTTGATCTGTAGCAGCGTCCCCTTGGTCACCAGGCTCCTTAGAAATAACTTGAGGCAGCTGTTATTCTTCTCCACGTCGTAGCCCGAGGCCACCAGGGACTTCTTCAGCATGGCCAAGGAGAATATATTGTATTGAAAACCGGAATTCGGCCAAAATTTCGATTTCACGGCCAAGCAACTTTCATACGGCCAAATTTCCGGCCAAATATATTTAGCCGGAGACATGATTTTTTTCATGGCCAAACAGATTTCTAAACGGCCAGATTTCTCGAATTTGGCCAGAAAAATGGCCAGATGGCCCTGTTTCCACTGTGTCTGCCTTTTCCTTTGTCCTACCTTTGAAATGTAATGAACTAAAGATATATACCAGTGGTGGCTAACCTTTTTGGGCTCCTGTGCTGAAAATTGCATGCACACTTGCACGCATGTGCCAGCTCCCAGAAGGCAATGCTTGCAATTTCTCCCTGCTGCCACCCCCTTACCTGCACTGGGCATGCACGAACCTCCCAGCTGATTTTCTGCCCGTTTGAGGCTTTTTTTGGCTTGAGGGAAGCCTCTGCAGCCTTTGGAGGATGAAAAACGGGCCTGTTCCATCACTTCCGGTATTTTCAGAAGTATTTCGGCCACCTCCCAGCTGATTTTCAACCCGTTTGAGGCTTTTTTCGGCTTCCCAGAGGCTTGAGGGAAGTCTTTGCACCACTTAAGGTCATAATCCCCATACAGATCAAGAATTTATTCTTATTACATATCTCCACAGAGGAACAACAATGGCATACTTTCAATCAGTAGTCTCACACATGTTAAATAACTTGCACGGCAAACACACCAATATTTTAATATTTATCTAGCTATAAGCACCTATTCCTGCAGCCTTACCATTTTTTTCAACATTCTTAACAATGTATGAGTTGCTTTTGATCATCTTTTTCATTTTTCATATATATTTCAATTTCTCTCTTCAACATATCCCTATCATTTCCATCTCCCAAATACTTCTTTTCAGTATTCCCTTACTTTATCCCAGTCATTCCACCATTTTCATTCTTATTTCCCAGCTCTCGGGTCCTTGTTTAGCACTTTTCCTTGATATTCATTTCTTTAAAAAAATTTACATCAAAATTGCTTGGCATTTTCTCTGCCTCTTTTAATCTTAACAATCTCTACTGGGCTGAAGGTACAATTGGCTGCAGATGGTGCTGCCAAGGTTGGCTTTGAAAATTATCCCCCAGCAACCTGAGAGGACAAAAAGATATCTAAACCAGATCTGAAGATCAAAGGTTGTTCAAATATAGAAAAAAGGATAAAGGCCATGAAACTGACAAGAATGACAATTCTTTCAACATTTTAGATATTAAAACATTTGCAAATCTCTTTGCAAACATTTATTTTTATACTATTTTTATTGAACATTACAATTAAAAAGACAGCACAAGTTAAACAAATTAAAAATAGAAAGTGAGGAAAAGAAGGAAAAATAAAAATAGAAAAGAATATGAATATGGTAAAGAAAAAAGGAAAAGAAGTCTAAAGTGTTGTCTTCACTAGACTAGCCATGCTCAGTTCCTGCAACCTTCCCATTGCTCCTTACCTCATTATTTGATTTGTTTTCTATCTGTACCCTTAGTCTGCATCTAAGTTTTCAAAATTCTGGTCATCTTTTTGCTATTTATTCCAAAACAAGATATTTTAAGTCCTTAAATTTGTATTTAAAACTTATTTCACTAAAGATTGAAGGAATTTACATCCGGTGCAGTAAAACATGATATTCTGAAGGTTCTTTTTATCTGAAAAGCAGTTAACAAGCAATTTACAAAAAGTGATTAAGACAGGAAGTATGTTATCTGGTGTCCATAAAAGCACTAACAATGTTTTGAGCAAAGATATTTCTCTTCTTGTCCCTTGCAAAGCTGTGACTGGTCAGGAGTGGGTGTTGCTCTTGTCCTAACTGCTTAGATGGAGTCTGTCTAAAAAGCTTATTAGCCTAGCTCTGCCTACTCTGGGTAGCTTCTCCCAGCTCTTGACTCAGTCCTTCGCCAGGATGGACACAAGTCACTGCCTCTCCTGCCTTTGATTTTTCAAAGGCAGCCTTTTCTCTATTTCTCAAGGAAAAAAAGCCTCAAAACAGCTAATTTTTTGAATTTATGCAGCTCTGCTTCTCAGCTGGTTTTCGGAACCGCGCAACAGCTGAGGGCTGCTCCGGAACAGCCTGCAGAGGGCTGTGGGGCCATTTGCAGCCCTCTGTGGCAAAGAGGAGGGCCCGGTCTTTCAGTCGGCCATTTTCAAGGCCGGGCGTCTCTGCCCACTCTCTCCTGTGCCGCAGGGCCATTTAGGAGCTTCCGCAGCAAAGATGAAGGCTGCAGTTTGAGCGGCCATTCCAGGAGTTGTCCTTGCCATCCAGGGGCCAGTGAAAGGTCAGGGATCCCTCCTTTGGGCTCTCTGGCCTCCAGGCTCCAAGCTGGGCCTCATCTATATTTGAAAGCCCTATTAGGCCCAGGAGGGTATGAGTCCCAATAGGAAGTGTTAAAACATCCTACTGAAGATTGCATAGGGCTGAAGAAGAGTGGTTGTTGGAGGTAGGGGATTGGAAGGAAGATTTCCCCTGAAGTTAATATATAAATCCCTTCATGTGTTTCTCTTCCTTGCGTAGGACTTCAGTCCAGAAAAGGCCTTTCTGCTTTCAAGATTGCTGAAGCCCCTAGAGAGACCAGAGCATCTAGAGCAGCTAAAACTCACAGGGCAGCTCCTGCTGCTTCAAGTAACAAAAGAAAGCAGCCTGCAAAGAAGGCCTCTAAGGAAGAGGAGAGAGATGATTCCAGGTGCCATCAGGCCTTAGAGAAGCATATTGCCAAAGTACAAAAGGCCTTTACAAGCAGTCTTCTCCTGCTTCGCATCTCAGTGAGGTGGATCTTCAGAATCAGGAACCTGGACCTTCCTCCAGAGCCATTGTCTAAACTTGATCCCCAGATGCATCTGGAAGAGAGGCCTCCACTCATCCCTCGAAGGAAGGAAGTCATTAAGGTGATCCCCATAGTGGATGCAGAGCTGTACCTTGGCAGGAGCGTGTGTGCAATAGGCCTGGGCTGGAAGCCTCCTTTACCCCTACTGCAACAGGACTTAGATCTGCTGAGCCTCTGATCCAGATGTCCCGGTCAACCTGCAGCTCTTGATTGACAAGGCCATCAGGAAAGGTATCTCTGAAAGTATGCAGAGATTTGCCCAAAGTTCTTTGGCAGCTTCTGAGATTTCAGAGAGAAGGTCCAGGGTTCGAAAGGGGTTCCCTGGTTCAGGAACCAGTTTCTGTTTCGGCTTCGGCCTATGTTCCCACAGTCGCTGCTGAGCAAACCCTGGTTGGTGAACTTGACAAGAGGGAATCTGATATGAGTGAATCTGAAGATGAAGGGCCTTCCCATGAGATTCCAGTGTTCAAGAAAGTTTTAAGCACGCCTTATTTTCTTCCTTGCTGTACAAAGCGAGAAACATGGCCAACCTGAGGGATGCAGATGATGAAGCAACAGCTACCCAGCCTCCTGTGGAGTCGGATATCTTCTTTGACAAACTGGAGGTGTGCTGTCCAGACAGTTTAGAGTTAATGGGATTTGGGACAGTTACTTAGGAATTGTGAGCTGTCCCCTTAAGGGAATGCATCATGGTAAATGTAGTTAAAGGTATCCTGGGAAATGTAGTCCATGTCATGTGACCACATCTGTAATCCTGATTGGTCACTGTATCGACCCTTGTTGGGTTGCGGGAGGCTCCCTCACTTTTTTCTGAAACCACCATTTCAAACCATGCTTTCAGTCATCATGGGCTTGAGACCTTTTTATATTTCTACTCTACAAGATGGATATGCAAAGGATTGGACATTAAGAACTTCATTACAAATGTGAGTTATAAGGATACCTGATGTACCAATAAAAAAGACTTTGTATTGGATGTTTTGTGGAGTTACTCTGTCTGCTTTATACCATCCAGAGAATAATATGCAGAACAGGAGGTGAAGAAGGAGGTGGTCCCACCTTCCAGGCTCTTTCTGAAGGTCATTCGGAAACAGCCAGAGTCACCTGCCTCAAGGCCCAATCTCCTGTCTCTGGATTGCAGGTTCTTCAATGTTGGCCCTGAACTTACCAAGACCCTTCAGGTGCCCTTGGTGGATGCACCAATGGCAGCTTTGGCCTCCACCTCTTCAGCCCCTTCTGATTCAGATGATGTCCTCAAGGCAGAGGAAAAGCGGATCGAGCAATTGCTCCAAAGGTCTCAGCAGGCGGCTGCCTAAGCAGTCAAAGCTTCCATTGCAGCTTCATTCTTCACCAGAACATCACTTAAATAGCTTAAACAGTTTCAGGACAGGATCCCAACTACAGATATCCAGGCCCATCAGGACCTCAATAAAATTGTGGCTTCAGCGGAGTTCACAGCTGATGCCACTCTTCATGGGGCTAGGTTTGCCACCAAAGCTATTGCTTCTTCAGTGGCGGCCAGACGCATGTGCTGGTTGCGCTATTGGCAGGCTGATGGAAGAAGGAAGTGGAAGCTGGCCTCTACTGCAGTTCAAGAAGACAAGCTCTTTGGGGAAACCTCGGAACCGTTCCTGGTCGAAACCAAAGATAAGAGGAAGGTGCTTCCATCCCAGTTCAAGAGAGTAGAACATCAGCCTGCTCCATACTTCAAATGCCCTACATTTAGGGGTAAATCCAGTTCCAGCTTCCAGTACCCAGCCAAGGCGCCTTACCAGCGTCTTGAACCTCCTCCAGATCATTCAGCCAAGGATCAGGTGTGCATGCACAGAAGCACATAGCACAGGTCGCACAGGTTATGCACGCTTGCGCAGGAGGCATGAGGGGCTGCGCACATTGCCTTCTGGGTGATGGCACGTGAGCACGAGCAGACAAGTGTGCATGTAATTATCAGCATGTGAGCCCAAAAAGGTTAGCCAACACTGCTCTGGACCAACAGGGGATGGGTTTTTACTCCAGGATATTTGTTATCCCCAAGGCCTCAGGGGATGGAGGTGGAGAACAATTCTTGACCTGAAATGACTCAATAAGTTTATTGTTTATAGGCATTTTAAAATGCATTCCCGGGCTTCCAGCTGGGCGTTGCATTGATGCAGAGCTGAGGAGCGGATCGCCGCTCTGAAAGGCTCCAATTTTCACTATTTGGTGACTTCCAAGGAGCATGTTGGACCTTGGAGGGGTAGACTGATGAAAGGGGAAGACCTGGAGATCTCGGGGAGGTGCCGCGATCCCAGAGATTAGAAGAGAATCCCCCAAAAAACAGCAGCAGAAGAGGGAAATCGTACAGATCGGAACTATAGATGTGGCAGCCCAGCAGGTTAAAGAAGAAGGAAGGAAGCAAAGAGTGGAAAACAGCAAATTGAGTCGTGGAAAGGTGAACTTAAAGAAGATTTCCAGAATACTGATTTATACTACAAAGGGAAATTGAAAATTGAAACTCCAAACTGAAAGTGCAGCGAAGCAGCAGAAATATCAGAAGGAGTACTAACTAAGAACGGCAAGTAATTTGTGCTAATTAATGGAGTGCTAAAAACAGAGAGAGCTGAAGGTGAGACAATACCATTTACTTTTACTTTTGGGAGTTGAGAAGGGGTTGTATAACTATATTTTCTGGCGATTGATGTTGAGAACTGTGGGAAGAAGAGAAAGTGACAGTGATGTGTCCAAGTGAGACAGAGAGATCGAAAACAGCTGAGAGTAAAACTTGAAAAGAGAACAATTGACACTTTGTAATTAAGGAAAGGATTGAGGAAGAAACCTTATAATTGCAATCTTTGGTCTGATCATCCGTGATCAAGAAAAAGGAAGAATAAGATAACTACGATTTATCGTAGAACGAGGACTGTGTGGAGAAAAGAATAAAGAGAGGAAGAAGAAGAAGAAGCCAAAATGAAAGGAGAAATGAACGGTGGAAGTGACTGTGCAAATTTAAAGAAGACATTTTTGAACTTGAACTAAAACTGTAATAAGTATTTATTCAAGAAGAAGGAGGGAGGAAGGAGAGGAGGAGGAGAGAGGAGAAAGAAGAAGAAGAAGAAGAAGAAGAAGAAGAAGAAGAAGAAGAAAGAAGAAGAAGAAGAAGAAGAAGAAAAGAAGAAGAGAAGAAGAAGAGGAAGAAGATAAATGATAGAAGAAGAAGACATCATGGACATCATCACTGGTCAATCATAGATGTAAGTAAATAAGTATTGGTAAACTTAATCTTAACAGATATATATGTGTTAGAATATTGAGTTAAGAATACTGGTTAATAATTTTTTGAATCGCTGGACAATTGTAAGTGTGTTGTATAAATATAGAACTCAGACCTTCAAATAATAATCATATAGTAAGAAATTGAGGTATTTTTATTCTGAGGTAAGCATATAAATAAGAACTCTAAAGAAATAGATTATTGACATTTTTTATATATAGATAAAAACTTAATTACTTTAATGAATTGGCCTTTAAATTAATTAATTAAGCATATAAGACTGTTGATTTTGTGAGTAATATATTTGTATTTGATTAATACTGAATTCTCTTAAGTCTTGTAATAGTTGAATAAGTTCAATAAGAAAATAGAAATAAGAGCTGGTTGTGATTTTCCATAATAGAAATTTGGTAATTAATAATATAATAATATATGTATTAATATTACTATTGAACTGAAAAGGAGAGGAAAATGGTGCTCTAGCTAGGGATATGTTGATGGTAGATTGGAAAGAGCTGCTACAGATAGTCAAAAATAGCGACAACATCAATTATAAATGTAAAATCAGGAAAGAAAACTTACAACATGATGTCTTCACCTATGGGGCAGAGATCTATAGATGCAATGCTATTGGAAGAAAAAACTAGTTCATCTCAAAGCCTGCAGACAGTAAAGGCAACGCTCACTATGATACAGGAATGATGGCAAAAATCCACAACCTGATAGCGAGGAACCATGAGGATATGTAAACAGAGATGAGAACTGAAATAGGACAAGTGAAAAGGCATCATTTCATCTTAGGTTCCAAAATGTGGTGGAAGACAAAAAGGAGATTTACATGTAATTATGACGAATCTGATAGCAGAGGCTTTACAGAAATCCAAACTGGAAATTGAAAATGATGTAGACAAAGTCTACAGGTATATACACACTATGCAAGGAGACATAAGACTACCCGAGAGAGTTCATTGATTTGCGAGAAGATAACACGACCTGCTCTATAGTAAGACGCGAGGTGAACATTGTATACAAAGATCATGAAGTGGTTACACTGAAACAAATACCTAGGAGAGTCAGAGAGCAGAGAAGGAGCTCCAATTTTATCATCTGAGCTTATGAGAAATGGTATTCCATTTAGGTGGCTCAACCAGAAGGGCTTTTAGTTTCGGGCAGGACAAAAAATATAAAATTGATACAATTGAAAAGCGTAGAATTTCGTGAACAACACCTAGGACCCGAGGAAGAACAAGAAAGTAGAGACGACCTAAATACAAGAAGCCAAGAGGAACAACTCTCTGGAGAAAAAAAATCTGATTCATACTTTGAAACCTCAAATCTTAGAGAAGAAGGGAAGGCAACAGACGAAGAAAAAGAGAGCCTAGACAAGAAATGAAATGAGAAATGCCTCACACAGTCAGTGACACTGATAGAAAAATCACTTTATTTTTCAGTCAATATCAATGGTTTAAATCTATCATCAAAAAGAAAACAGATATTTGAGAAACTTAAAAAACAAAATGCTGACATAACTTGTATCCAAGAAGTGCATATTTCAGACAATCAAGCAGACCTCTTTAAGAATATATATTTGGGTAAAATGTACTCGGCACCTGCAAACAAAAAAAAAAGGGGGTATTGTAGTATACATAAAGGATTGGTTTCCTCCCAACTGTTGGTAAGATAATTTCTTGTATTGGTATCATTCTCTGGTGGTTTTTACTGCCTCACCAGAAGACAGGTAAGAGTCATTCTTTAATGAAGGTGAGGTTCCCCAAGCAAGTATTGCTTTCATTTCATTGGTGGCTCTCCAGTGCCATTTCGGGGGCCAGTCCTTCAGGGTGGAAGACAGGCTCATCCTCAGGTTGGGGAGCTCACCTGGAGTCCCAAGTGGCCCAAGGGTTATGGTCTGCTGAGGAACAGGTTCATAACATTAATTGGTTGCAGCTAAGGGCGGTTCGTTTAGCCCTTAGAAAATGCATGAAACATTTTATTTAAAGCTAGTTATTTATGGCCTAAAATGTGTGTGTGTGTGTGTGTGTGTGTGTGTGTGTGTGTGTGTGTGTGTGTGTGTAAAATGAAGTAATGAATGTTTTATATTCGAAAGGTAACAAAATAATATATAAAACAGTTGTCAACAATGGAACTTGCATTAAATGAACTCTGTTATTGAATTAGGCCAATAGCCCATCTAATTCAATATTTTGCATCTCACAGCAATTAAACACAAGCAGATTCCTGGAAGTAAATTATTTTTGGTACATGTTTTTCCCAGACCGAAAGAGAATTATTTGTACCTATTAATAACAATCTTCAAATTAATTACATGTTCTCTATGCCATTCAGCATTTAATTTGAACTGGCCAGCCCTATAAATCTATTCTATGAGATAAGTAAATACTGGATTTTTTTCTTGATAATAAACATATTCTAGAGTTGTAATTATTTAGACTACCATTTCTGGACTTTTTTTTTTAATCTCTCAGCTATCCATTTTAAGGAGAGGAGATCTGAATTACACATAGTATTCCATATATTCCCAGATTTATAAAAAGTCATTATTTGGGTTCTTTCCTTTTTGGTTCTCTTCCAAATAATTCCAAAAGAGTAATTCTCACAGCCTTTATATTATTTAATTTAAAAGTTCACCAATATTTAAAACTATATATCGAAGATGAGATTTCCATCTTTAACATGACTTAAAACAATTTTGACTTACTGAATAAATTGTACATGAAGTACTGAAGACATGCCACTGGCGTTTATGCATTGGAAGTTTGTATAGTTACTGCAACCTCAGCAACACTTCATTGGATTAGCAAAATGCCTGGTATTTGCCCCTCAGCTAGTAAATTTGAAATCATTATAAGATACTCATATGTCCCATAACTCAGCTATTAGGGACCCAGAAATAATATTTAAAATGAGCATGTTCACATTCTTTGAATGAGTCTCTTTAAATATTTTTGGAAAGGAAAAAATGACAAGTATGTGGATAGTTTAAATTAATGATGGCCAATGCTCCCAAGGCTTCATACTTGAAATATATCAAATAACTAATAGTACTATTTATCATCTCCCATTCACAGTAATCTAGACATTTTCACATTCTGGAATACAGTATGATAAATTTCTGGAACCTACTTAGTATAGTCCTACTGTATCTGAACAGAAAAAAAATGACTTAACTCCAAAAGTGTACTAGTGAATGGCTGATCCAATGAAGAAGGTAAGGATTTCTCATACTAAAGACAAATTAACTTTGTGTTTTGCAAAAGAAATAGCTTCTTCCATAGTTTGTGCTGCATAAGCACAATTCACAATTCACTCAGTTATTACTAATTTCCCTGATGTCTTAGATAACAAGGCATGGCCAGTAGTAAAATCATTGAGAGAATCTCAATCTCAATGTTTCTTGAGCAGAGACTGCATGTGTAGGTGACAATGAAACACTGGGTATGGGAGTATGGGTGCAACACAATGCTAACTTTGCCACCCGTGCTCACCACATAGTCTGACAAATCAAAACTGCATATTTCAGATATTATATGTACTTGTATGACTAGCTGAATAAAACACAATGTTTACTAATAATACATCTGTGATATGATGTGCATTTGTTGTTACATAAGTTTTCTTACTTAATTTTGCACACAGGCTTGATATATTATTTTGTAAAATAATTTAATAAGTTAAATAAAAGCTTTTTAGCAGCTATGTTGGAGAAACTACAAAAATGAATCAGAAAGCATTTTTGCTTATGATATTTATATATTTACATATACAACATGGCTAATACTTGAAAAAAATGTTGCCTATTATTTTATCTAAATATGGCTTCAATATCATGTAAAAAAAAAAGAAAACCAAAACTTCCACCCCAATAAAAATTGTGAATGAAGGGAAAGTGTTCAAAGAAACATGGACAAATGAATAATTTTCTGTTGAGACAATAATAAGGCAGTATGCTCAATTTGTAGGGAAATTATATCAGTTTTCAAAGATTACAACTTGAAAGAACATTATTTGCAAAAACATGTTGCCAAATTCGATGCATATCAACAATTGTTTCATAAAGACAAAATAGCAGAACTGAAAAAAGTCTGTCATCTCAACAATTTTTTTAAAAAATTCAATTCAAACAAACTCTATTGTGCAAGCTAATTATGTGGTAGTAAGTCTGATTGCAAAAAAAAATCAAAACTATTTATTGATGATAAGTTTATTAAGCAATGCATGGAAAGCATGGCATATTGCCCTGATTTTTAAAAAAACTGGTTTTTCTAAAGTCACTTGATTTTGCCATACTATAGCCAGGTGAATTGATGAATATATTAAAAGAGCTTTGAAAAGTAAAGCTGCTAATTTTAAATTTTATCCTTTGGCAAAAGATGAAAGTAGTGATGCTACAAATATGGCTCAACTTGCCATTTTTATTAGGGGTATTGATAATGAGTACAACCTCACTGAAGAAATGGCTTCTTTGGTGCCATTAAAAGACCCAGCTAAATATCTTAACTTGTACAATGCAGTAAAAAGTACATTAAAATAATTTTCTTTAACTTTTGCTAACACATCTGGTATAGCTATTGTTAGCACCATAGGTATGGTTGGTAAAAAAGTTATAAAACTGATAGAAGATGGTGCAATTGCCACCAGCAACTAATGTTTGATGAAATATCACTGCATCATATATAAAAAGAAATTATGTGCAAAAGCTTTGAAAATGGATGTCATACAAATTGTTATCAAAGCTGTGAATATCATAAGATCTGAGGGACTGAATCACTGCCAATTCCATGAGTACCTTAAAAGTATGGGTGCTGGTAATTGGGTTATCATTTACTTTTCCGAAGTAACATAGCTAAGTCAGGGTAAAATATTGAAAAGTTTTTATGATTTGCAAAATAAAATCACTTACGGAATCAAAAAAGAAAATTTGTGCCTGAATTTGAAGTGGCAAAATGGCTCACAGATTTGGCATTTATGGTGGATTTGACCACTCATTTAAATGAGTTAAACGTGTTTTTAAAGTGAAAATCAACTTTGCTATTGCAAACAATAGCAGCATTCAAAATGAAAGTTAAATTTTGGCTAGCTCAAGTTATGTTAAATAATTTGATACATTTTGATACATTGACAAAAATACAGTCCTGTGAAAAATATTCAGCCTTGCTTTCCATTTTGATCCAGGAATTTGATACTAGCTTTCAAGATTTTAAAAAACCTGCAATTTTTAAAAGGGAAATGGGCCCTATATACATATTAGAAATTATATGTTAGTTTACTAGAATTATTCTAAACTAAAGAAAATGATTTAAGATAGGAGAAATTTTGGAATGCTTTCCAAATCTCATCTGTAAATTGTGACAAACGTCTAAACTAAAAAAAGTAATGTAGGAAATATTTCAAAATTCCAACTAAGAGAACAGAAAATCAAATCAATCTCCCATATTTTTTTATTTTCAAATTCAGGTGTGGCCTATATCATCTGGCTTCAAGACTAACTCTCATGCAGCACAGGCTAGAATTAAAATGCTCTAAAATTCCTAGCTATCTAAGCGTTTACCTGGGAACAGATACTTTCTGTTTTAAAATGCATGAGAAAAATAAAATCGGTGTTTCACAGGAAATTATTTCACCAGCTGCAAACAAACTGTCTTCATATAAACGAAACCGAGTTCTTACCTGCCACCTTCCATAACTGAGTAGAAATAATGACAGGGGAATAGCCGTGCCTGCCATGGCGTGAGTTGAGGGCATGCTGTATTCAGAATTGTAGAAAACCTCCAGCTTCATGACTGGGGGAGAAGCAGGCCTTGGCCAACGGATAATATCCTTGGTGCACTGGCCCAAAAACATGTTCCAAACCCAAATGATGATGAGTCTCCTGCCCAGCCAAGCATCCACATTCCAGATGCAGAAGGAGAAAAACATGGTGTAGAAAAGTTCATTGCCCAGTTCTGTGCCAAAGCTGAAGAGGTAATAAAGGAAAAAATTACGGATTCTGAACTTCTGCAATATGGTTTCTCCAGTTAGAGAGTTGCGGCGAGGGTGGCTTTTTGAGACCCATTTCTTCCGCTTTTCCAGGGATGCTGGTTGCGATCCCACCCCACAGGTGTCTTCAGAAACCATCCCATTCTTCCTACCATTTGAGTGGCTCTCGTCCAGTTCCTCGGCGTTGGAAGAGTCTGGGGACATGCACCGCCTGCCACTTTCACCCTGGGTCTTGGCAGCGGTGCAGGTCCCGTTGACCCAGGGGTGCTCTGTGTCCACCGTCTGAGCAGGGGAGACAGACCTCCAGTCTGGTGGTGCTTCTACACCACAGAGTTTTTGGAAGCTGGCAACTTTCTCGGCATCCTGCAGGTAACAAATCAGGCGATGGAGCAGGGACATGCTAATTCTTCTGTCAGAGGGCAACTCAAGGAGGTAAATCCGAATTCCAGAATGGAAAGAAAGAGAGAGAGAGAGAGAGAGAGATGGAGGGAGAGAAAGAGAGGGGGGGGGGAATCGGGGAAAGATATCTGGAAGTGCTTCAGGGCAATTTTCTGTTTTCAGCAGAGCGGAATTGGTTTTTTTAAAGTGAGAAACGGCTTGCAAAGCAAGGGGAGCCGCTTCAGCAGATGACCCAGGCACCGACCTGTGGGCGCAGGGAGGGAGCTAGGTCAGCAGGTCCGACTTCATAAGGCACGCTGTGAAGGACACAAACCTTGCTGTCCGGAGAAGGGAAGGAGGAAGAAACAACGGGAGTAATATATGGGGTTGAAGAGGAGGAGCTTCGGGATAGGGAGGAGAAAGCGAAACGGGGGAGGGGGAACCCCGAACTCAAGCTCAACTGCACCCCAAAAAGACCCAAGAGAGGAGAAGGAGGCTGCGTTAAACCCGTTGGGACGCGAAGCTGCTGAGAATGGGTTCACCTCCACAAAAAAGGGGAAGCCAGCTGACGAGCGGGCAAAGAACAGCTCCGGATGGGAAAATCACGATCCTCCGAAAAAAAAAACAAAAAACAAAAAAACACCAAAAAAAAAGGCGGCGTCAATCAGGCGCTCAGCGCCAGTCGACCCGGCCGCCGTTCCGCCTTCACATCCCACAGGCAGCCTCTCCCCGCTCTTCGCCGCTCGCGCGCAGCCCCCAATTCCATGGAAGTCCCGCCTGCGCCTGTGGCTGCCCTTCATGAGCTTGGGGCGGGGAGGGGGGGGGGTCGCCGCGCGCGCACGCGCGACTGATCCCTGTCCGAAGAACCCGCTGCGCGCCGCCGCGCACGCCAGGCATGAACCGCAGGGCGTGCGCGGGCTGGCGGAGGGGGAAGGCGCGGGGAGGCTGACGACCGGGTGTTCCCTCCCCTGAGTTGCTGCTTGTCGTCGAATTTGTACCCCACCTGGTGACGCTTCTCTAAGGCATCTCATAAAAACCCACCAAACTAGATAATCAATATATTCAAGCGAATACACACCCCATAAATCACACTCTGTGCCGTTTACAATACCAGCCTATTTCTGGAGCTGACAACTGTATGCCTCCTTTGGACATGTAGAGATTCACCTTCTCACCTCGGAGTTCTTTTTAAATATAGATATATAGTAATCTTATTGAACATTACAATTTAATGTAATGAACTAGATATGAACTGGTACAAAAAAAAATATAGCGAAAAGAAAGAAAATAATAAAAAAGAAAGGGGAAAATATAGTAAAGAAGAAGAAATAAGTCATAACAAGTATAAATTTAGCAATAGTGCTTATATACTGCCCCATAGTGCTTTACAGTATTCTCTGGGTGGTTTACAATATCAGCTTATTGTCCCCAATAATCTGGGTCCTCATTTTACCAACCTCCGAAGGATGGAAGGCTGAATCAACCTTGAGCTACATCAGGATCGAACTCCAGGCTGTGGGCAGAGTTTGCCTCAATATTGCACTTTAACCACTGTGCCACCAGGGCTCATTTTAATAACTTACTTGATTCATAAGTTATTAAAGAACTTGATTCCTTGTCATTTTTTCATTGTTCTCATAAAATTCTTCAAAACATTCATAAGTATCTTTTAACTCCAATATAAGAAAATTATCCAGCTTATTCTTTTTGTTAAAATATCAGCCAGTTTCATTTGTAGAGGCAGTGTAACCTCTTGTTCCAGATCATTCCCATAGTCTGTAATTTTTAAATCTACTTTCAAACCAGTCTCAGACCTATCTGGTAAAATTATCTTTAATATTTTCCAAGCTCAGTCTTTTTATAATGGCATATGTTTCCAAAATTATCTTGCGGATCCCTTAATCATGACTATCCTTCAATACATTATTTAGCCTCATTCTGTATTAATAAGATTAAATCTCCTTAATTATAACCTTTAGTTCCTTCTGGTTCCTTCTAGTATCAAAGCTTCAAAATCTTACATATCTTATATATTTTAAGTATTCAAAACAGCAGCATGTTCCCACAGGAAAGATTCTCATAATTATTTTCAAAATCTTATTTCAAAAATAAATCAATTTTAAATCCATTTTAGTCCATTTGTAACTTTCCAGAATCAATGTTTGAGTCCCACACTCTACTGGTTCTAACATGCCCCAGCCAGCACCTCCTAAACTTTATCCCACTGCATTTCTGGATTTATGGACCTCAAATAAACAAATTGTATTGCTCCCAAACAAAATGCTTAGACATAAATGGGATAAGATTCAGTTTTCTTTTATCTCTTTCTGAAAATGTTTCCTTTCTAGTTTTCTCAAGAGCTTTAAGGGTTGAGATTGGAAAGTTTTGCAAGTAACAATGAGTAAGAGAAACAAAAAAATGTTCCCAAACTCCACCAATTCAGTTGCACAATCAGTGTTTCTTTCATTGTTTTAATGAAAGGTTTGGGATAGATGCTCAGAGACTTCTCGGGGAAAAAAGCTAAGGCATAAAAACTGCAATCAGAAAACAGTGTAAAGCACTGGATATGGTTTCACATAGAAAATTTAACCTTATTTTGCTGGGATAAATTATAGCTCTATTATTATATGCAGTATGGAGATACACTGTATATAGTTAAATATATATATAAAACTAACCAGCAGAGTGGTTGTGTGTGAATTACTGGGCAATTTCTGCCTCTGGAGAGAAGCACCTATTATCCACTGTCTCCTATATGCTACCAAATCCCTTATAGTATAGAAATGTTAGGATTTTTTAATCAAAAGCTGCTTCAAGAACCTGGTTGAAGAGCAAATTACAATTAATAGCATATAATGTTTTTGAATAAAAACCACATGTACTTTAATAAAATCACTAAAGTACCACGTGTATCATATTAATTACAAAAATGACTGAACACCCTGTGACATACTTTGAGTCTTTGAGATTATTTGAAAAGGAAAAAAATAAAAAAATAGAATTATGTTATAACAGATTCTGCCAAAGTAGATAACAGATAACATGTATTTTAAACTGGCCTAGAGGTACTACATTTGGATAGCATATATATATATCTCTCTCTCTCTCTCCCTCCCTCTCTCTCTCTCTCTGCAAACATTACTAAAAAGATATTTGCCATATCATGTTTGCTACTGGTCCAGTCAGTATCATGTAATTTGATTAAAAGCCGCTCTCTGAAGCTTCAGTTACAGCACAATATATTTTCCGTACAATTTCTTTCTCTCTTTTCTACCTCAGTGCCTACATACAGGCCAGGTTCATGTTTCATGCTAAGCCACTATTGATTATTCTGATTTTGGCTTTTTGTCAAATATAAAAATAAGACATTTAAATTGAACTCAATTCCTGGTGAATACCTGGATATAGCAATAACCATAGCAAACAATGATGGCACAAAAATACAAATCCATATGTAGTGATGTCATCACTCAAATGTCACTTTAATGTGCTTTTGCCCTGTTGTCATATCATTTTGGGTAATGATGTCCTGCCAGGTCAGAAAAGGTAGACACACTCTTACCCCTTTCCCCTAAATTTTGCCATCTGATTGAAGTGAAAAAGTGGGCTCCCAAAGTTTGGCAGGTTTCTGCCCTCTTAGATTTTCATAGAGCTATGAAGAGTATTTGTCTTTCCCCTCAAGCACTGTGATAAGATTGGGTAATTACACATTAAAAGTATGACTTGGCACCAGGTCCTTGTTGTGTTTAATGTTTAAATATTTTAGTTCGTTTAGTTTTATAGTTTTAATACAATTTTATATGTTGTTTTAACTTTAGATTGAGAGCCGCCCAGTTTTAACCTTGGATTGGAAGATGGGAGTTTGCTTAAGGAAGCAAACAAATAAATGAGGCAGTCGCACATATTTAGTGCTTTGTTGTCTAGTCTGACAAATACCACGCACAGACTTATCCACTCAGTTTTTGTGGTCATGGTAAACCCGTGGTTTGCCACTCCTTTCTTCCAAATATTTTCTTGGCTGGCAGGCTTGGTATTTCCTAATAGTTCATGTTCAAATATTAACCCATTTAGCTTTTGAGTCGAGAACAGATTAGCAAACTGTTGCTGATTATAAATCACTTCTTATGATGTATAGGTAGTCCTTGACTTACAACAGTTTGTTTAGTGACCATTTGAAGTTACAATGGCACTGAAAAAGCAACTTATGACCATTTTTCACACTTACGACCATTGCAGCATCCCCATGGTCACATGATTTACATTTTGGATACTTGACAAGTGGTTCAGATTTATGACAGTTGCGGTGTTCCAGGATCATGGGATCCCTTTTTATGACCTGACAAGCAAAGTCAACTTAACCACCATGTCATTAACTTAACCACCATGTTAATTTAACATCTGCAATGATTCACTTAACCATTGGCAAGAAAGGTCATAAAATGGGGTAAAATACATGTAACAAATTTCTCACTTAACAACATACATTTTGAGGTCAATTGTGGTTATAAGTTGAGGACTACCTGTATTCGGCAAACCATGGCTTAATAGAAGTGTGAAGCCAGCTTTGACATCAAGGTTGATTAAATTCAGAGGTGGGATGCTACTGGTTCTGCCCAGTTCTAAAGAACTGGTAGCTCTGAAGAGCAGCAGACACCAAACCGGTTCTGTGTTTGCTGCTGTTTGGCCCACCCATCTGCCCATCTGGGCTCTTACCTGTCCTTTATTTCCTGCTTTTTCAACGTCAGCTGCTTTGCGTGGCACAGCTGAGGTTGAAAAAGCAGGAAAAAAGAGGTTTTACAAATGCTGCGCACCTGTGCGCAGTGCTTTTCAGCTGTTTGGGCAGCATAGCTTAAGGGTTTTTTACACTCGCACACAAACCGGTAGTAACATCAGTTGAATTCCACCCCTGATTAAATTATTATAACATTTAATACCAAGCATCCCATAAGTACCTTACTTCTTTTTGAGTGTCAAGTGCAGCAAAACACTTTCTGCTACGGCCCTTTAAGGGCCTTGTAAAATTGATTCCAGAAGCTCAGTCACTTTCAAATGAACAGTATTAGGTTCCATTCTTGGTTTCTAAAAATGCTCAATTCCCCTGGGTACCTTTGAATGCCCAAGAGTTTTGCCCAGTTGTTGTAAACTAGATTTTAAGCATCCATCTCTCCTTACAGCTTTGTCTAATTGTTGGTGAAGGGGACATACAAGAAACATAAGTATCATGGCCACAGTTAAAAACCCCAGTCTAACACTTGCTGCTTTGTGCATTTGACTTCCTGCTTTGATCAAGGCAAACATTCAGCAAGACTTCCTGTCTGTGGCTTTTTTGCAAATATAAAACCAGATAGGCAATTCATAGTTTTATCTCTAAAAACTATGCATTCCCTTTTCTCAGATTTTTTAAAATGATTTCATTGCTTTACAAATTCTTATGTAGACTGTTATGATTTTGAAAAAAGAGAATACTTCTAGCTCAGGTTTGAATTGTAAGGTCCTTGTTGCTTTCTGAGCTTGGTTGTTTTCTTAGCAATCTAGGTTACATCATCAGTGCTATTAAAATTTCAGAGCTTATCTTGATGCAGTTCTTCTGTCATACAAAGACATGATTTACTTTAAAGACTAGGTCCCACTGGCCGATGGATGCAAAACGTATGCAAAAAGGACAAAGCAGATGAGCAAAATTTCAGGGGTGGCTCCATCCGTTGTTATCCGCTCTCAAAAGTGGCCCAAATTTGCATAAACAGAACAGAAAAGAACGGAAAGGAACGGACGGGGGTAGTACGTAGCGGGGATGTTTAAAAGGATGTTCGTAGGAAGTCTGGCGGATGGAAGCAGATTGAACATCCACCAGGGGTTCCGGGGGGAAGAATAGCGAAGCAAGACGTATAGCGGAAGGGGCAGATTGCATAGCGGATGACGTGATGCATCACGGACGCCTATAGGAAGCAAAGGCGCGATGCATAACGGATGTATATCGATGCAAAGCGTTCACTTGGGCATGCGGGGAGTATGAATTGCGTCAGCTCCGTGGATATAAAGGATGCCAGCTCGCACGCAGTCAGAATTCAGAGGAAAGACGTGCTGCCACAGACATCTTCAAATAACACCATGGTTCATCAGTCAGGAAGAAGAGGAAGCCTGTGCCTACTCTGCCAGCCCTGGCAAGAAGGACAGAACCAGCATCCCACCCCCTGGCATGACTCTGAAGCTGCTGGTGCTACTGGTGCTGCTGGTGCTGGTGCTGCTGCTGCTTCTCCTGCTTCTCCTGCTGCTGGTGCTGGTGCGCTTCTCCTGCTGCTGCTGCTGTAGTGGAACCAGCCCAAGGCCCTCAAGCCCTGCTGGTGAAGCCTTGAAGGCCCTGCTGCTGAAGCCCCTGCCAGAGGAAGAGGCAAGGGAAGGAGAAGGGAGAGAAGAAAACAGTACACCCGTTTCCGAGGACCATGAGGAGGAGGTGCTGGAATGGCTGAGGGAGAACGAGTACCTGTGGAGAAAGGGCCACAGACTCTATTGTGCACCAAGTAGAAGCAGGGCAGTTGGAGAGACAAGGCAGAGAGCCTGGGCTACACTGCAGATGTACTCCTGGTATGGTGGAAGCACATTGCACACCTGGTATGGCAAGCTACACCTGAGAAATCTGGGCAGGCCGCTGTCAGCTCACAGACAGGGAGATGTACTCATGGCCAAGTGCAGCACACCAATGGCGTCTCAGACCAGCAGTCCAGCCACAGCCACCTCCCAGTCCTGCCCACTTAACAGCTGAGACCATGGACATGCCTCAGAGTGACTGAGAATAGTGCAATGAGACTGAGTTGTTAGTGTTCACTTTATCTTTGCTTGAGACACTTTACTTGGTTCATTTTGCTTTTTTTAATTAAAGTCCATACAGTTTACTTAAGACAGTTATTAAATAAAGGTTATCTTTTGCTTCACACACTTGGTTCATTTTTTTTACTTAATAAAGTGTTGGTGAAAACTTGAAAAAATGGTTAATTCTTTGCATGCTTGTGGGATAGGTAAGGATAGCTGTGGGATAGATAAACCTCCAGTGCAAGCAAAGTGGGACTGTATGGTCCATCTCCCAGCTGCCACACATATGGCCCTTTTTATCAATAACAATTTATTCATTGATCAACACATTTCAAAATAAACAAAGCTCTTTATTAATGGCCCTATTCATTGTAGGGCCACTCACATACATGGACAATCTCATCAGTGTTATGAGACAGGCTAAAGGAAGCATCCATTAATCATCTATCATCCTGTCTTGCACTCCACTGCTCCAAGCTGGGGAGTTGCACCAGTGTCTCAGTAGGTTGTGCTGCTTCTTCCCTTCACGTGAAGCTCTGTTGGGGCCTTGTACATCCACAGTGTCTATCAGGTTTCGTCCTTGCTCCATTCACCAGGCTCCAGATGTCTCCATTCCCTTGTTGACCGGTCCACAAGCCCTGTTTCTGCAGACACTGGGTAGCGGGTGCGCATGACGATTGTGCAGGAATGCAGCAAGCTTCCACGATGCTCTCACGTCTCTGGGTCATGCTGCATGGTGGTGAGAGTATCTGGAACCTTGTTGGCCAGGATGCCAAAGGTGTTTCTCCAACCACCCGTCTTGCCCTGGACAGCCTGTAGTTGAAGATCCTCTCTTCACAGGTGAGGTATCTTGAACTGTAGGGCTTCATGAGGTAGGTTCGAGGGAAGAAGGCGTCATCACCCACGATGAATAGGGCACATCTTGTGTGTCCATTGGGTAGGGGTCTGGATCTGGAAAACCCATGATGAGGTTTGCGTTCCAGCCCAACCTTGAGGTCACTGGCATTGTATTACCTGGCTATCTGAAAGCTGACCCGTTGGCCTGAAGCATCAATGTACATGACTTGTAGTCAGCATCTTCGAAGAAGAGCCCTTGTAGTTGTAATAAGTGGACCCTGAGTTGGCTGGAGCTTTGGCAGGCCACAGTGCTTTCCCATCTATGGCTCCAACGGTGGTGGAAGTTCCACCTCTGATTACCACCTCTTCTGCAACTTTCCTCCAGCCTTCTTCAGTGGTGGACAATGGAGGAGCTCCTCCACGTATTTCTTCGATGATGGCCTGCACCACTTCTCTGACCACTTTGCTGATGGTTTGTGTGGCAGCCTCCACGCATTACTGATGTTTCCTGTATGTGGTTCCAGAGGCCAGGTGCTGCAGAGTCAGTGCCACCTTCCAGTCCAGGGTCCCAGGTTGCGGACAGAAGTTGGTGGCTCGGCTTGGTCAACCTGGGTCTCAGATGCTCTACAAGTTCATCAAACATGGCTGGGTGGCATCCTCATGAAGTGCTGGATGCACGAGGGTCTTCATTCCTCAGCTCCACCATCAGCTTGTTATACAGTCCCAACTCATTCTTCTCCCGATCCATCCTCGGACCCACACAGCTCTTGGACGTCTCCTTCTTCTCCTTGTGTAGAAAGGTGAAACAGTCTGAACAGGGTTTGGTTCTGGTGTTTGAAATGATTGCAGCTACCATAAGGACTGTGTTATGATCCATGGTGGAGAAAAAATGGATGATGTGGAAGGAGCAAGACAAGGGTGAAGAGGTCTAGCACCACGGCTGCTGGACTCATACTGAGATCCAGGTGATTTCCTCCCCCTTTTTATAGAAAATATTGGTTGTCCTAGGTGTCCTTCTACATACTCTGCATACTGCAGACATCCTAAATATCCGAGATACATCCATATACAAACGTTTTGTCCGTTTTAATGCTTTATATACGAGATGCATATGCTACATCCTTTCTATTTCTGTGCTACTAACGCTGTGTAGACGTTCCGTGTACCTTTTGTTTCCTCCTCTTTCCGTTTTCAGCTGCAGCGGATGTGAGTTGCGAGGATGACCAGAGGATGTAGAGAGATACAGCGTATGTTGAACAGATGATAACGGACGTAGAACGTTTGTTCCCTGTATATGTTGCGGATGTACATCATACGCGGCGGAAAGTTCATCCGCTCAAAAAGTTTTTGTGCAGCTCAAAACTTCTTGCGCAGATGAAATCTCAGTGGACGGATGCTCGATGGATAGAGCATATGAAACACGTATGCAATGAGTACACAACAGATGCATCGCGTTTTCCAACTGATGGCAAGCTTTTTTGTCTGTTTTACATCCTCTTTGCATCCATTGGTGCAGTGGGACATGGGCTTTAGTATTTCATGTGGGATCTAACCAGGGCACGAGGGAGTTAAACAGTGACTTCTCATGATGTTTATGTTCCTGAAGTTTGTTGTCTGTTTTAGCAGCTGCATCACATGCTGGGTTGTGAATAGTTTGTGATAACCAAAGAAACTGGGGTCCTTTTCATTTGTACTGCCAAGGCACGTAGAGATGTTTGCATTCTGCCTTGTATACATCTTAGTTGTGCACAAAACCCCATAATCTAATAATATACTTCTCTAAACTGCACATATCTGCTTTGCATTGTGAACCCAGGAAGAACTGTGCTGACTTTCTTGCACACAGACAGCAACATGTTATGATGCTACTTGTTGGAACAACTAACATCCAAACAATGTTTCACAGGCAAAAGGGGTTCCAGGGTAGACTTTATCTGGTATAAGGAATGCACCTACTCAAAAGAGAGAAATCCATTCACGCTTAGGGTAATCAACTTACAATTTGAAACCTTACCCTAATAACCAAGGTTTTCGGAAGCTAACAATTTAGGCCCGTGGTAGCAAGCTATTGGGCAAAAGGATTAGGCTAATTGAGAGGGAGGAGGAAGAAAAAGACAAATAAGATTTAAGAGTGGGGGGGGGGAAAGGCTGTGTACAGTATTGATATCTGAACTACAGCTTACTAAATTAACCCAATTGTTTGGATCATATAACACACTAAATATGTAGTCTGGGTTCATACCGCATATTGAGCCACAAACTCCAACACCAACCATATTTTAATCAAGGGCCCTTTCATTCTATTTCAGTTTGAAAGCAGTTCTGGACCTCTGTATTCCACAACATCAGCAGTGTTGGAGGGCTGACTTGATTTATTCCTTGCTCAGCTGTAGCATAGTAGAAATTGCTGTGATGGCAGGGTGAATCTGTCTTCCTTTATGCTGGTATTTCCCCACCAGAAGAAACTCTTGCCTCATGCATCCTCCTGGCTCCTGACCTTTAAATCTTATCCATTAAGAGGAATATTTTTGCAGGCTTTGCAGTTCTCTTTCAGCATTAAGAATATTGATAAAAATTTGATCTTTTCCTCAGGAACAATCTGAGGATGTCAGGCTAAGTCCTCCCTCCCTCCCTCCCTCCCTCCCTCCCTTCCTTCCTTCCTTCCTTCCTTCCTTCCTTCCTTCCTTCCTTCCTTCCTGAGATGAAGGAAGATGATTTTTGCCATTGCAGCATCTATAGGCAACTTGAGGTGTGGCACTGTTTTTTTGCTTTGTTCTCAGCATTTCAAATCAGGAGAAATGATCAAGGAATACCTTTAAATTCTGTGTGAAAATTTAGGAAGAGAAAACAATGAGTTTGGGAAAGTGCTTCTAAGACATTATGTGAAGGAGAGAAGTGACAGTAGCAGAAAAGTAAGCTTGTCCATTTGAATTATAGCTGAAACTTTTGTTTGGTTTAGACTTCCCCGGTTTTAACAGAGATAATGCCTTAACTCGATATTTAAAAAAAAGAATACCCCTGTCCTTATCTCTATGAATTTAAAAGAGAAGCCCAGCTGCAAGTAGACAGAGCTTGGATTTGATAAAATAACATAAGCTTTATTGTCATTTTTTCCTATCAGCACACTGGCACACTTTACAAATGAAATGCTGTTGCATGCTTTCAAAAGAAAGTATATATATTTGCAGAATACTTTACTGCAAGAAATGTTATTTTTAGTATCCCAATAAGGAAGGAAACCAAAACTGTTAAAGTGGTTTGGTCAGTCAACCATTACTTCTTTCTTTTTTATATATATATTTAACAAATATTTTATAGCTTGTAAACCTGATTGTAATATGCATGGTAAAATCCCTTATCATTTATAAAGTCTTTTTTTTTTTTAGAAATTACCAGTACATGCAAAAGAAAATATTAAAAATCATCAGTTATTTTGAAATGTAACAAATACAATTAGTTCCTTTGTCTCATTTACACAATGATATCTGCTTTAATAACCTTCCCGGATTTTATTAAAAATGGGTCATAAAAACACAAATCCTTTACAAATCTAGGCTTACACTTTTCAAGCAATGCTTTTAATGCGATCAGCTAAAAAGTTTAAGGTTTCATTGCGACCTTCAATTTCCTCTTCTTGACAAGGGTAAATTTAAGTGAGAGGAAGCTGATGGAAGAAATATTCAGATCCAGTTCCAAGCTGGGAATAAAATGGAGGCTGATTGGAAAGAAAGTTGGTTTATTGATGAACAGAACCACCAACAGCATGTGATTCTGGGACCAAATGTCTGAATGAGTGGGTGGATTTTTATAGTTTCTGTAACTTTAAAGTTTGGGATTTGGGCAATATGGGCTTTGTGAGTTGTTGGATAATTCTTATTGTGGTTGATGGCTATGTCCTGTGTTAGATTTTTGGGTGAGGGGTTGCTCACTTTTGCCCATTAAGGAAAAAATGTGAAAAACAACATCTTGATTATACCCAGAATCTAACTGCTAATCGATGCATTTGCAGAGCAGGGATTTCCCCTATCAGGTTGGGCATGTCAATATATTTTTATTTATTATTACATGTATGTACCATCTGAGTCCCATCATTACAGTTTGTGAACCATAGATTATATTTTAACCACTTCCCATAAACCATGGTAAACCCATGGAATTTGTGAACTCAGTGTATTAGGCCCTCTCTTCAATTAATTGGGGAAGAAATGGTGTAAGATGAATGATGGCTAATAAATTATTATTTAATAAGAGATAACTCAGCCAAATTTGACTTCAGCTAACCAAGCCTTTCCCCCATCTCCCAATTTTTTTTGCTGAGGCCCTCCTTCCCGAATCCTCCCTGCCTTGTCCCTTGCATCTCTTGCCTCAAACTTTAACATTTTTGCTTGCTTCTAACTTTTGCTGGGAGACAGATGAGGTGTTCAGGTGTTTTGTTGGTGAACTGTCACTTCAAGACACTGAGCTTTTAATTTCATCTCTGTTAGCGAGAGTTAAGTCAAGCTTATGAGTAAGACCTAAATCTGGGAACAATGTGCCCTTAAAAGTTAAGCGTATAGAGCCAAATGCATATGACCAGATTTCTGGGTTAGTTTTTGTTCCTCTGAATGGACCAATTGATTTTGATTTATTCACAAAGTGGCAGCTGAAAGAACATGTTTGTGTAACCCTTCACCTACAAACTATTTCCTCCCTTTGGTGACCTTCAAATTTAGTCACAATAGCTAAACATCATGGGACCTCTAGTTGGGGCAGAATGACAGAAATTCTACAGATCTGTACTACTGAAGCTCTTGTACTGCTGAATACCAGTGCAATGTAATAGAAGTGCAATGTGTTTGAATAATGGTTCAATGCTAATAATGTGTCAGCAAAGCACTAATGATTTGGCTTAGCTGCAATGAGAGTCTATTCAGATAATGGGTGTATGTTTCTCCAAGTTGGGAAGTCACTTCATTTCACTCTAGTGGTAACCCTGGTGAAGGTGTTAGGCACAAATGTTCTGGAAAGTATCTGCACTCAGGATCCATAATTGCCCTTCTGCTTCAAGAAATGGTACTTCTTTGTGATGTTGCCACAATCAAAGCAACCTTCTGAACTACGTTCAAGCCCTCGTGGTTCAATTTGTTGGATTGATACAGAGAAAATCAGATTCAAGGCCACATTCCACTATCAAAACTCAATTTTGCATAGCAAGAAATTGGAAATATGTAATACAGTATGTACATAAATGTACAGTATGTATTCTTGAATTCCTGAAAAAAATGATATATAAACTTACATAAATAAAATGCTATCCTGAATACTATAATTTCCTTTAGCTTGGGTGGGTGGTAGGTTGAGGAAAGCCAGTAAAGTGAACTTGAATTCTAATAAAAACTGAAGACTTGGGAATAAAATGTGGGGTGTGATTTCTGAATGTAGAAAACTGTATGTGTTGTTTTGGATGGGTAGAATTTCCCCAACAGAAGATAACACAAAGAGAAATAAGATTGCTTACTTTGCTTTGGCGGTCCACATAATCTTAACCACTTTTGGTTGATTTATCAACTATGGCTTTTTCTGAATCATGACATACTACCTACACTGATCGTAGGTAGTTGTTAGGAATGTAAGTCATCTAACAGCTAGTTGGGTTGGAAAATATATAAACCAGGATAGACATTTTAATACTGTCTCTTTAAGGGAATGTTAATGTTGTAATTGGGTGTGGTTCCTCAAACGGCCATAAGATGGAGCCAGAAATCTGGGTTGGTTAGTTCCTGTTCTGTTCTGTTCTGTTCTGGAGAGTGTTGCCGTTCCTATTGACTGTTATTCTTGGGTTTGATGTCAGTCTATTTACTGAACTGGACTTTGTTTAAAAAAAAAATACTGGATTTTGTTATTTTGATTATCCCTGGATTGAAAACCACCTGCTTTAATTGTGAATGACTTGGACTGCTTGTTTTGGACTTTGCTTAAATGTTTATTGGAAGTAAAAACCTACATTTTACTATACAGTGTATCTGTGTGCTGTTTGTGTGTTATTCTTCACCACTCTCACTATGTCTCCCTGTGTGCGCTCATTCTCCTAACGGAGAATTACCTCAACAGTAGTCCTTGACTTATGACTGCTAGTTTTAACAACTGATTGATATTTGATAAAAGTGACTTCTGACCATGACAGAGTCTCCTCAGATATGTCATCAAAATTTAGCAACTGGTGGTCTTCCGGTTTGAGCTCCTTTGACAACAGACTGAAATCTGCAATCGTGCGCGGTTTTGATCCATGCTCACCACCAGAGTGACCAGAGCTGGCTGGTTTTGGGGCTAAGCCACCCCATAGAGGTGGTGAAGAGGGGGGAGACCACCAGAAGGGTCGAGGAGAGCCGCATCTCTCCTCCCCAGCTGGCCATTACTCCCTTTCCCAAAGGCAGTTGCAGCAGTGGTCAGAAATGGCCACCTCAAAGAAGAACTCGACCGGAAAAGAAAGTGCAGGAGGAAGATAAGAAGAGAAAGTTTTGGTTGACCAGGTTAAATTGAAAAAGCAACAACATAAGGTACCCTGAAATTTAAACTATAAAAATAACATTGTTCCCAAATAAGATTTTGAAGCGGCGAAGGAGAGAGGAAAGGGAAAGGATTTGATTTTTTTTCTCCTCCCTTTCTTATACTGACAGCTAAGAGACTTAAGTAAGAAACTGATAAAAATCCACTTTGACATTAAGAGGCATTTAAGCTGAAAATAAAATGTCAAAGGGATAATAAAGATTAAATAAAGATTTTTGGATATTTAAAAACTTTTAAAAGCAGGAAAGGAGAGAAAAGAATAAAAGGCTAGGATCTGGAAAAATGGAGGAGACTGCCTGGAACTAAAAGGAATTTATAGTGAAACTTTAACAAGATTCCTAAAAGATACATTCCAACTGAAACTTTGTAACAAAATAATAGAAGAGAAAGTAAAAAAAAAATAGAAGAGAAAGTAAAAAAAAGAAGCAAGAAGAAACAGCTTTGGATTATTTGGATTACTTGGTGATTTTTGGATTTTGGCTACCGCATTTAAATGACTAAAATCAATTGGGTGGTTGTTTAAAAGTGTTTAAAATGGCATCACTTCTAGAAAAATTGAAAATGAAACTTGAAAAACAGAAAGAAGATGCACAAGAAGGGAAAGGTTCTTTTGGCTTCATATTTCAATTCCTAGAAATGAAGATCTGGAACTATGAAAAACAACAAGAAACGTTTGTAGAACAAGAAGATCTGGACAAAGAAGAAGCCATCTTTCATGATCAAGTAATTTTATGTGAGGGGAAAAAAATAAAAGGGGGGAAAGAGAGTGAAAAGTTTAAGATTTGAAAAAAACAACCAAAAAAAAGAATAGTTTGAAAAATAATTGCAATATTAAAAAGTAACAGAAGAGGGGATTACAGAAGAGAGAATTAGAAGTAGAGAGACAAGGGGTTAAAAAGGGGAGGGAGAAGAGGAGGGGGAAGAAGGAAAGGAAAAGAAGTTATAAAAGACTACACCACTTCAGACAAACAAGAGATAGAGACACAGGGAAAAGGTATAAGGATAGAAAGTACAAGCCTGTTCAGAGATAATGGGTGAAAATTTAATTGAAAAAGGGATTCTGCAAAAGTGCATTAGATAGTATTGTTATTTTAGAAGTAGAAACAATTTTAGAAAATATGACTAAAATGATGGATAAAATATTTATTGTAATATAGTGGAATGTTCATTAATAAATGAAAGAAAGTGAAAGAGATAATGAAATTAGGAAAGGATGGGAACATTTTAATTATTATTAATGATTTATAAAAATATAAGTGAACAGAAATATGAAAAAAAATAATTATGGAAAGTGTATGTGTTCACAAGGAAGTATGATATTTAATTGAAAAGAAAAAGATGTTAAGATTTTAATGAATATTAACGATAGAATTGAATTGGAATGGAATGACTGTTTTATTTACATATATATATAACTTTTTAAGGATATAGTATGTATTTTAAGAATGTACCAAGCAGAATTCTATTGGAAGTTATGTATTATATTGAATGTTATAATTTTAAATGTATAAATTGAAGTTTAAATAAGAATTGAATGGACAAAGTCAAAAGATATAAGGGTGTCATCCTCCAATTAGTAACTACAGGGGAAAATTTGTTTAATGAGAAAAGATAATATGACATTGAAACAGGACAGACAAAAGTACAAATATAATGATTTGAATTGAGATATGAGATAATTAAAAATAAAGTTGAGGAAATTAAAGGAAGGGAAAAACTATGTAGAAAATGTTAAACAGTAATAAGACATGGAATAGAGCACAAAGATGAACATGAAATTGAGTTTGTGTCTGTATGAAGAAGTGACAACCCATGATCATGCTCCTCTCAAAAAAAGATGTTTTATTTGTATTATGTTTTTTTTTTGTGAAAACCCAAATAAAATTTATATTAAACATTTTTTAGCAACTGGCATGTATTTATGATGGTTGCAGAATCCCAGGATCATGTGATTGTCATTTGTGACTTTTCCAAGAAGCTTCCAACAAGCAAAGTCAATAGGGGAAGCTGGATTTGCTTAACGTGTGATTCACTTAATAACCAGGATTATTCATTTAACAATCATGGCAAAAAATGGACCATAATTCACTGCATAACTGAATCACTGAGTGATGGAAGTACCAGTTCCAACTTGTTACTATTGAAACTGCATGTATTATTTATTTAAATAATATGACTCCCATCTTGTGGTTCAAGGTTACTTGTTTGGAAACATTAATTAGTCAATAATTTTTCAAATAACAGTACAGAATAACAGAGTTGGAAGGTCTTCTAGTCCAACACCATGCAGGAAACCCTACACCACTTCAGACAAATAATTGTCCAATCTCTTCTTGAAAACTTCCAGTGTTGGAGCATTCACAACTTCTGGAGGCAAGTTGTTCCACTGATTACTTATTCTAATTGTCAGGAAATGCACATTCTTATGTGATTTCTGCAGCCTGAGAAAAATATTGAAAGTTCTCATGTGATTTTTGGAGGCTCTAAAGGCCACACGAGAATGTGGTGTGCTCTCAAATGGTTTCTGGATCCTCTAGAAGTTGCACAAGAGGGTCATGCTCTCACGTGGTCTTCGGAGCCTCCAGAAAGCATATAAGAATGGGATGTTGTTTTTGGAGGCTGCAATGCCATGCAAGAGCATTCTCTGAAGTTTCCAAAATGAAAGCCTTGTATGACCTTGTTTGAAGCTTGTATGACCTTGTATGAAGCTGCCTGGAATGGGCATTTTTTCCCTGAAAGGTACCTGGGTCTCAGGCAGACTATTTATTTGACCTACCCTTCATATAGTTCCTATCTTCTTAAGTGTCCTTAGATTCTATTGCTGTTTTGAAACACTTGAAGATGTCAGATTTCTTGCATATTATTTGAATAATGGAAGGAGAGGAAGGCAAGCATAGGAAATGCTACTTGTTTTCTCTCCCACCAACTTCCCTCTGTTCCTCCTCACTCAGAAGTAGATGCTTTCGATTTCAACAATATGTGTTAGAACACAGCAACAAAGAAGTCATTCATTGATGCTAATCAAATCAAAAGCAATCTGTTGTTCCATATTTTTCTAGTTCAATGGAAAATTACTACCATATTAAAAGTAGGGTCATTTTATCATTTAAGCCCAATAATAATCAGTATTCATATTGTTTTCTCTGTTGTAAGTCACTGTTTTTACTTTCACTTTTTCTCACTTGATACTTTTGCATAATTGCAATTTTCCTCCAATTTAATTAATATATTGCATGAAACTGTTTTTAATAATGAAATTGGAATAATAATGAATATTGTTTCTTCTTTATTATTTTGCATGTGTCTGAGTTTGTTTTATTCATATTTGTTTTTTTTATAATCAATGGACTTTATGTAATGCATAATACCACACAAGATTGGAATGTACATTTTTAAAAAAATGGATACACAAAGAATTGCTTCTCTTTTGTCTAGGCCTGAGATGGAATTAAGATGCCAGCCAAATCAAGTTTGGCATTTCTGAATTTTTAACATGCATAATCAAAAAGATTTGCCATCACTGCCCTATCCTATTGAAGGTCTACCTGGAACATACATGTATTTGTTTATTAAAACCAAATGTTGTCACAGTATTTTCATAAGGATATTTTCATGTCTGTTTTAAAATTTTAAGGAACAGACTGTCTGGTCTTCATATGTATTTAATATATACCATATTTTTCAAAATGTAGTTTGCTTTGTCCCATTCCAATTGGTTTTTGAGATTTTGCTGCAAAGACTTTGGAAGCATAAACATTTATTGTGTTGCAAGGCCCCCTGGTGGAATTTGGAAGATTATATTTGTATGTATATATGCATGGCTTGATTTACACATTAGATTAAGCCAAGATTTCCCAATTTTGGGGGGTTTAGATACATTTGACGTTTTGAGAGCATCAAAAAGTAGTTGCCATAGAATTTGTGGCTAATCACAAAACACATTTTATTCATTTATTTAATCTCTCTTTTTTAATAGCTGCCGACTTCCTTCAGTGACTTTTGGTGGCATATAAAAATAATAAAAAATGCTTAAAAACCAGTAAAACAATCCATTTAAAATAAAAACAACACAAAAACCAAATTAAAAAGCTAAGTGACAGAAACACAGTGCATTCTATTAACTACTGTGGAACCATCTAACAAGATCCACTCTACTGTGGTATCCTCAAGCTAGCTGACAAAATGATGTTTTAAGAGTCTTTCAGAAGGCCATTAGGGTTGGGGCCTACCTTACCTTGGTGGAGGGAGGGGAATGATCTTCCATATAATGGTGGTTATAGTAAAAAAAAGGCCCAGTTTCAGTCCTTGGCTGACAGGAACCACAATATTACAATCTTCTGCTTCACGGATGAATTCACCATTGCCAGAACCCACCTCCAGAAACCATTTATGTGACAACAAACTAAGCCTTAGGGTGCAGGTGTGGTCTGCCCCATTTGTGGTTCCTAAGAATGTATCTGGGATCTCTTTAGGATACAAACACATCATTGGAAATACAAGCGAATAGTTTTCAACATGATAGTTTTTCATTCACTTTTTAAATTAAAGAATATTTTTAAAAATAGTGGGACAAAGTTCTGGGTAAGCTCCAGCATGCACAACGTCATCTTCTGCTGCCAAACTTCTAGGTAGGTATTTTCTTTCATCCTACTTGTGAATACCAGAGTCTAAATCTAGCCATTCAGCTTTCTACATTGGCAACCTTTAGAGGCAGCAATATGAGCACTTGTACTTAGTAATGTTCCCAGTTAAGAGTGGAAAAGAACTTTCCTGATTTGAAAGGAATGCTTTCATTGCTATATTTATCTATATCTACAGGCTTTAGCAAGAGAACAGAAGGCAGCGTTCAGGCTTTTCTGCATTGAGCAAAGGCATTGCATTGATAAGCAAGGGGTACAAAGGACAGATTCAGGTCCTTGCACACATTCATCACACAATAATGTCATTTACACCATGATGTCATCTTGTAAATGACACAATATTGTGCAAAAAAAATAAAAATCAAAGTACATCAACAAGTAAAGAAAACAAATCTTTAACAGTGACTGCTGGATCTCTACCACAGGATCAGACGTCCATGCTTCAGCAAAGTCTATTGATGTAAACACTGATTTGTCTGTTCTTTATTCTTGTTTTGTACATGACCCAGTTCTTTCTCTTTCACATTTATATGACTGTGTGATAACTCCTCCAGATGCTTTCCCAGATGCCTCCAGATGTTAGTTCAAAGGAGGATGAACCAGTTCCGGCACTTCAAGAGGGGATTGGTCAGTGGCGCCAAGCAGCTGGCTGAGGGTGAGTTGACTAAAGCACAGCTGCAGGAGTACAGCCCGCAGGCTTCAGATGGAAAAAGCTTGCAGCTGCAGCCAGTTAGTGAAGAGGAGGAGGAACTGCCTTCTGCACCTGATATGAGAACACGTAGGACAGAGGAAAGGCAGGAACACTGAAGGTCAGTCTGATTACTCAAGAGGAGGCAGCCTCATCCCTCTTAATGGGCTGCTGACTATTTATTTTATTTATTTATTTATTTTATTTGTTAATCGCCTACAAAATAATAGGTATAAATACAAACATTAGTAAGAATACAGAAAATAGGTACAATTAAATGGGGACAATAGGACAGGGATGGGAGGCACAATGGTGCACTTATGCACCGCCCTTACAGACGCTTTAGAATGGGGTGAGTCAATATGATAGTTTTTGAGGTTTAAAGGAGTGGCGTGTTTGAGATGTACCACTACAGAGTACACGATGGCATTTCAGGCATTGGACCGCTCTGTTGCTGAAGTCGTACTTTCCTGCAATCAAGTTGGAGTGGTTTATCAATTGAGGCTTTGTGTCTGTGTGTGCTCTGTATTCTTGTGATTGAAGCAAAGGTAGCCAGCTTGATTGACTGTTTTCATAGACATTCGTGTAGCAGATAATTTCTGTGTACTTACAGCTTACACCAAGGTCTACATACATTATGCGTATAGTTCAAGATTGATCCTAAGTGCAAAATTATTACAAGTCATGTTATCAGGGCAATTCTTGTTGGCGAGCAGAGAGTGGAGTACTCTTCTCATGAAATACTTCTGACTCGCTCAATGTATGAATGACTGATATACAGTGCAGATTCCAGACAGATGAACTGTATTCAAGTATTGGTCTAGCAAACGGTTTTGTATGCCCTAGTTAGCAATTCAATATTTCAGAGGAGAAAGTTTGTAAGATATAGATTTTACACACTCTTAATGCCTTTTTGGCAATGCTGTTACAGTGGAGCTCTGGCACTTAGGTCATTAGATATGAGAACTCCTAGGTCCTTTGACAGAGTGAGGATCATCAATCGAGGTCATGTCTACTTAGTTTGTATTTGTTACTGATTTTTTTCCAATGTGTAGGACCGAGCCATTTGTTGGTCGTGAATTTGGAATTGCCAATTGTTTGACCATTCAGACACATAATCAAGGTCACTGTTGAAGAGCAGTAGCATTGTCAGTGGTGTTGAAATAGTTTTAATATCAGTCCACGAAGAGGACACAGTAGCTTATAAGGTGATCACAAAGGTCATTTATATAGACTATAAAGAGTGTGGGTCCTAAACGCTGTCTTGAGGGACATTGCTGTTAACTGGAGCAGGATTTGATATCCACTGTCATAGCCGAACCTCTAAGCATAATCTTTGAAAAATATTCAGGACCAGCTCTTGCCTAACCTATGGTCACAAGTCATGGGCATCCCCATCTTCAAAAGGGAGACCCCAGCCTAGTTGAAAAATTACAGACCAATCTCCTTATGCTGCGTCACCTGTAAAGTCATGGAATCAATTATTAACCAATCCATTAATCCTCCACTTAGAGACAAACAACCTACTCTCCAATAAACAATTTGGTTTCAGGAAAAACTATCCTGTAATCTGCAACTCTTACAACTGAAAAAACATATGAACTACACAACTTGATCAAGCAAAGCAATAGACGCAAATCTACATAGACTTCTGTAAAGCCTTTGATTCAGTGGTACACGAAACTACTCCTAAAACTAAAATCTTACAGTATCTCAGGACGCCTGCATTACTGGATAGAAGCATTCCTGTCAAACAGACAACAAATGGTCAAATTGGGACATTCTATCAAATTCTGTACCTGTCAATAGTGGTGTCCCTCAAGGCAGTGTTCTAGGACCAACTCTCTTCATACTCTACATAAGTGACTCTGTGATCATATTAAGAGCAACTGCGTTCTTTTCGCTGATGATGTAAAAGCTGTTCAATACCACAGACAATACTGCTACCCTTCAAAAAGACATTGACTATGTATCAGAATGGTCAAAGAAAATGGCAACTTCAAATCTCAACAAATAATGTTCTGTCTTACATATTGGCAAAAAAAATCAGAAAATAAAATACAGGCTGAATAGCCAAACCTTGTTGATGATCCAAGCTCTGTCAAGACCTTGAATACTCATCTCTAATGATCTAAGTGCTAGAGCCACTGTAACTACATGCCAAAAAGGCATTAAGAGTTGTTAACCTTATCTTACGTAGCTTTTTCTCTGGTAGTATTTACATTAATAACTACAGCATACAAAATATTTGCTAGACAAATCTCGAATAACAGCTCATCAGTCTGGAGCCCATATTACGTTATCTGATATTAGCATAGTTGAGAAAGTCCAGAAATACTTCACAAGAAGAGTTCTCACTCCTACTCATTGTAGAATACCTTATGCCACCAGACTTGAAATTCTGATCTAGAAAACCTTGAATTACGCCACCTTCGGTCTATGTATAAAATCATACACTGCAATGTCCTACCTGTCCAATGAATACTTCAGCTTCAACCATAACAAACAAGAGCACACAATAGATCCAAACTCAAGGTTAATCGCACCAAACTTGATTGGCAGGAAAATAGACTTCAGCAACAGAGTGGTCAATGTCTGGAATACTCTACCTGACTCTGTAGTTTCTTCCCCAAACCTCAAAAACTTTTACCTTAGACTGTCTACTATTGACCTCACCCCTTTCTTAAGAGGTCTGTAGGGGGTGTGCATAAGTGCACCAACGTGCCTCCCGTCCCTGTCCTATTGTTTCTTTTATTTTATTCATAACTATGTATATACTTATACCTATTATTTTGTAAGCAATTGACAAATCAAATAAATAAATAAATAAATATAGCACTCCTTATTTTTACTCTTTGTTGCTTGTTTGACAGGAATGCAGTAACCACTTATGAAGGGATCCAGAAATGCCATAAGAGTTTAATTTTAACAGTAATTTGTCATGTACCATTGAATCAAAGGCTTTGCAGAAGACTATGTAAATTGCATCTATGCTTTACCCTGGTAAATTTATTATATTTAAATTTAAATTTAGTACAGTAAACAGATGGAGGTGATGCTGGGAACAATGTATTCTTTCCCTAGCTGTGTCTTTCCTGATCATTGTGATTCCAGCCTTGGATTGATCATATGTCTTGTGAACTCTGGACTTTTTTGGCATCATGCATCCTCTTGTATTGTGGATTTAATTTTGCCTCATGAATTTATCTGGTTTGGGAAACTTTCAAGTGACTTGCGGACTCAGTGGCCATTGCTCTGTGGACTAGGATTGTTCTGCTTTTGGCTGGGCTTAATTGGGACAGTTCTGAGTTTTTAATGAAGGGAATTGCTGAGGAATATTAATAAACTCACTAACCCATTGTTTTGTGTGTGTGAGTGAGTGGGACAGCATAGACTGGTTCATTTAATTGTAATGCTAGGCTTTTAAAAAATATAAGACAGCAATACTGTCTTATATTTTTGTACAACATATTGTGCATTTGTGCAATGTAGTTATGTTCAGGGTTATCTTGGGGATAAAAAAGTCAAGATGGTTAATGACAGAAGCCTTTGCACCTGTGTTCAATATTGACACATATAGATATAAATCGCAGGGCTTTGATTATGCAGATGTTATGATCTTAACCTTTTGGAGGTGAGCTTCTGTGAGGGAATGAGAACAGAAATGTGCTGCAATTCAAACTCTGCCCTTATGTATTTTCATGTGTTATTGTGATGGAAGTAAAATAAAGAGACCAGTTGTCCTATGATATCCATCAGAACAGTGTTTCTCAACCATGGCAACTTTAAGGTGTGTCTCAACTCCCAGAGGAATTCCAGAGGAATTCAACTGAAAGTTGAAGTCCACACAGGTTGAAGAATACTGTACTAGAACAGAAGATCTGTAGTGAGACCAACAAGACCTGTTACGGTGAATATGAGTAAGAGCAGCAAAGGAGGTTCACGTGTACTGCAGATTCACGGAACTATAAAATTCAAGGAAAAAGTCTGCTTTTGCAAATTTTAGAATTACCTTCTAGTGCACAGGTGTCAAACTCATGGTGTCATGTTGCTGTCACATGACATTTCACAATGTTTTTTCCCTTTGCAGAGCTGGGGTGGGCTTGACCTGTACATGATATATCTGGCCCATGGGCCACCAGTTTGACACCCCTGTTAGTGTGCTTTCTAATCATCAATAGGCTGATGGTACACAGTTATATCTTTCAACCCTGGGCTGGCCAAGTGAAGCTTTTGAGATTTTTATTAGAGTACCTGAAAATTGTATGGATTTAAATGGGGAAGAACCTTCTTCAATTCAATCCTACCAAGATTGTCTGTGGGAGTTAGGACCACCCAGTTATTGGAATATTCAATATTTGATCATGGGTGGGATTCCGCTTCCCTTTTCAAGGGTGGTGAACAATCTTCCTGGATTCAGTTCCTGCTTGATGAGGAGATGGCAGATATGACTAGGAAGGCCATGTTGATTCTGTTTAGCAAGACCTTCATCGATTCT
Source organism: Laticauda laticaudata (assembly GCA_004320025.1). NCBI lineage: Eukaryota > Metazoa > Chordata > Lepidosauria > Squamata > Elapidae > Laticauda > Laticauda laticaudata. The sequence continues at coordinate 59,590 of BHFT01021461.1, forward strand.
GTTTAGCAAGGTTAGCACACTCTGAGTTCCTAATATCTATTGGGATCCTGGAAACATGCCGTCTCTATAGCAGCATCTACTCTGTGAAATACAGTCATCCCCCTCCAAGATCCAGAGGTCTTCCACCCTGCTAATGTTTTAAAGGGCCTTGAAGAAAAGGAAGTTGATTCTTTTTTCCCATTTCATTTTCTATTGTTTTTCTTTTGTGTGTGTCTGATTGTATCCTTTTTTCAAAAAGTGATTTTACTTGTGATCTGCCCAGATTTTGGTGGGAGTCAGATGGTATACAAATATATATATATATGTATGTATATATATATATATATATATATACATACACAACATACATACATACTACATAATACACATACATACATAAAACATATATATATATTATATATATAATATTGTGTTTTTTTAAGCTCTCGCGCGGGTACTTACATTTGTGCTGTTTAGCTTCCTTCGGGTATTATCCCACGTCATTGTAGTTCTGTTAAAGTTGTAGCTCATTGTAGTTCTGTTAAAGTTGTAGCAACGTTTCAGCAGAATCCATCTGCCATCATCAGGCTTCTGTATGGATGAGTGTGTCTCACAGTTCCTCTGTTTCAAATTGGAGCTGGTCTATTACTGATTGTCTATTAACCTGTCCAATCATTTGGAAGCCTGCACTCTCAAATAGAAAGATCTCCACACCAAAAACAGACAAAACCATGAGCACAGACAGACTCCCTCTTGATGCCTCCAAACTCAAACACCCCCCACCAGGCACCCAGGTGAAACCCAGCTTGCTGATGAATAGCTAGCCGTCCTTTCACCACGAAGCCAAGCTCACCTTGAAAGCCTCCAAACACAAAACAGAGTGCTGCCAGCAATTCAAAGCACCAAAAACAGACAGAAGAAACCAAGATACACCAATCAATCAAAATCCAAGTCCAATGACACAGACCCAGGCTAATAGCAATCAGAATAGACCAGCCTCAAATTTGAAACAGAGGAACTGTGGACACAACTCCATACAGAAGCCTGATGATGGCAGATGAGATTCCTGTGCTTGTTAAATAACTGAACTATAAGCTACAACTTTAACCAGAACTACAATGAGCCTTACATGCACAGAACTACAATGACGTGGGATAATACCCGAAGGAAGCTAAACAGCACATATATATATGTATATATATATATAAATCTGCATGAGATTAACAGTAAAAATGTTGGCTCAGTGTGTTTCTTGCTGAAATAAGTTTTTCCCCAAATACTTATTAAATTCCAACACATTCTCCCAAGCCTTTAAAATGTAATATAATTCCTTCAACATGTTGTTTAATTTTGAAGATTATTCACTAGATGTCAGTATTGCTTTTACAAATAATCTACAATTTAGTTCAAATCTGAATTATTAAATATCAATTTTAATTTTATCCATCAAATAATCTTTGAAGGAGTTAAAACTAAAGATGACTATATCCATATTAAATAACTCTCCTTTTTATTTTAAAAAGCATGTTATGTGCCATGGTTGGATTGTCTCAGTACCAAGGTTTGTTTAGAAATAACCTAGGAATGGCTGCGATGTCCCTTGACTCTCTCTTCGATTCCCTGAATGGGTTTGTTGTGAAGAGCTTCAGAAATCATGCCTTGGGTTATGTATTCACTGTGAGTTAATTAGATCAAAGCCCGGGCTCTACTGTGTTAGTCTGCATTTCTCCAATCATCTTTTACTGGAAGATGTTTGACCTTTGATTTCTGAATTTGTTTTTTCTCAATTCAGGCCTGGATTACTGTAATATATGTGGTGTGGATTTGTACTTGGGACTGATTTGGAAGACATCATTCATGTCAGGTTGCTGAGGGGTGTTTTATCATATACACTGGTTGCCAGTTATGACTGAACCAAATGTATGAGAATGGGATTTCCGGAAGTATGAAGTTAATATATCTGAAGAGTAAAGTGAACTAAGTAGCCTGAGGCCAAACTGTCAAGACAGAATACAAAATTGAAGGCCTTAACAGTAAGATTCTATATTCTGTTTCATTTAAAAAATAGTTATGTATTACTGCATGTCAAAACCTCAACTACCTGTGGAAAATGGCAGTCTGAACATGCTCCTTTTTGTGTGTGTTTAGAAGCCAGAAATCATAGCTGGTTTGTAGTTCAAGAGTATCCTTTGAAGCCTGAAGAATGTTCCAGAGTTAAGCCAGACTTAAGGAGAGTTCATGAGGTTGATTTTTGGGGGGTGGATGAGTGGGTGAGGTTCACTTTTAATTTTAATTAAATTTAATTTTAATGAGTTTATAGTTTTCTCTTTAGGCATTGGAGTATGCTATAGATTTGTTCTGGCTTTAAAGAGAGCTGAAGGAAGCCAGTCTGAAAATATTTACATCAAGTAAGAGATAGGATAGACAACAGTGGAAAATAGAATGAAAAACAAAGATTGGAGAAAAGGTTTTGCTTAAGATTTGAGCAAATCCTTAATATCTTGGTTGAGACATTAAAAAGATAACGATTTAGGCATTGTCAAAACTATTGATTTGGTATGAGGATAGAATGCAAACAAAAATCGATAAGATATATTGTATTAATTTAATTTATGCAGCAACGAAAAATTCTCAAGAGATGTTTTGGTTTGAGGGGAAGTACAAAAGAACATACATGTATTATTGTTGGATTATATGTGCCACATGATGATAAAGAGAATCTTTTTCAAATACTTAATGGGCCAATTGGCTTTGTTTGCATACATAATTGCTGTATATTGGGGAACTGGAATGAAGTAACCTTTCCCCAACTTGACAATACAAGACATACAATAAGGGAGTTAAATCTAATCAAAGTAAGCTACTAAAATCACTCTCTTTTTAATTTGATTGACAATTTGGCTTTGATAGAGTTGTAGATAGAAAATGGACATTCAAAATAATACTTTTCCCCCCCAGAAAGTCGTATTTTTTTCCAAGAATTGATATGATATAAATTTCAAAAACAAGATAGTCCAACTAGACATTTTACCAAAAACGTTTTCTGATCACAACCCATATTAATTTTATGTATAAAGTTGTGGAAAATATGGATTTGTGGGCAATGTAAAATGCAGGGGTGGGATTCAACTGGTGTTACTTCTGGTTCAGTGATTATGTTTTGCTCGTGCAAGCATGCTTGCACATGTGTGCTAGACACATGCTGTGTGTGTGTGTAAAAAACGTAAAAACCTTAAGCTGTGCTACTTGGACAGCTGATGAGTGCTGCATGTGGGTGCACAGCGTTTCAAAAGCCATTTTTTTTACTACTTTTTCAATCTTAGCTGTGCCGCACTTTATTATTTATTTAGGAAATAAAGGTGTTCTATATGTAAATGGGTGACTCCAAATCTACAAATCTGATTGGCCAAGAAAACTAAGCATTGGATTGGTTCACTAGGAACCAATCAAGAGCCTGCTGAAAGGCGGCAAATTTAAGGAAATGCATAGGCTACAAGGCGGGCAGGCCACCTGTATAAAAGCTCGCCTCAGCTGCACGCCAAACTGTTTCCTCGATTACTAGAATAAGTGTGAATAAAGCCTAAATATTGTTCGTTGGACACCCGGTCTACCCGGGGTCTGAAACACACCATCGACGATGGCACCTTTGAAGACCAACGGGATCGGGACGTCATCCTGAACGCAAGAGAACTAGCCACAACGGTAAGATAAAGAAGCACCAGCATGCACAGCAGAGATGCCTGGAACAACGCCCGCCCACGCACACCATTAACTCCACACCGAAGAGATCGCGGACTCATCCATGCAGCACCGCTTCCCCCCACTGTATTCTGGAAGCAATGAAATAGAAGGCATTCCAGAGGCAACGCACATGCGGCTGTGTCCTCCCACCCACTGCGGACGACACAACGATGTCAAGAAGGCAAAGGCCCATATGCGAAGCACCACCAAGAGAACGTTACAACAACTAACCGTGCGCCAAGAATCTGCAAGAGATTCTCAAGCACACTACGCTCCGTGGTGTCAATCTAATAAACCGCGATCACGAATATTTAACACCAGCAGTAACCCAGAGAGAGGGAGAGACCGTTGCTGATTTCGTTGCTGCTTGAGGCAAAATAGGGGGTGAGATGTGATTCCTGAACATCAAATGAAGCGATGAGGGATACGCAGAATGTGTTGGGGCAGAGGACTCTACATGCACAGATACAAATTAATCTACCACAGCCAACATCACCCGATACACGCGAAGCCATCCGCGGCAGACGCACAGGCCGCCGAAGCATGAAAGAAATCGGCCGGTACAATGTGACAAAGACGATGAACACACACAGCGAAGAAACACCCAAGACCAAAGCGAGAAGCAGCTACCACCAAAACCACCAACCACCCCACATACCCGGAGTCGGGAGAGGCAATACAAGTCGAAGCGAGAAGACGGGAGGTCCATCGTTTACTCCGAACAAAACAGAGCGCGAAGAAGGGAATTGGCGGGACGTGCCGCGGCTGCGAGGAACCATGCCCGAGCCGAATGCAGGATTTCTTGACACTATCTGCAGGCATGCAAGAACGAGGGCAAATGATCGAGAAAGTCTGCAGAAACAGAAAAGCTATAGCCCTAACGAGACGCCTGAAATTCCCAATAGCAAGCTGAGCCTAACGAGCTGAGAGAAAGTGACACACAAGAGAAGCGAGCCAATACACACCAAACTGTCACTATAGAGAGGCTCAACAGAAAGTGGGAAGGAAGGTAAAGTACTGTAAAAATCGAAGGGAAGCCCTGCAAGATGAAGTGGACTTGGGGTCCTTCCTTTCTATGGTATCGGGGACACAATAAAACAGCTATCCCAGAACATCAAATACCAAGAATTACAAAGCACCTTTAACCTCAAAGACTTACCAGGGAAACCGAAATCCCCCCCCCCTGTAGTCCGGCCATGGGACATTTTCGGGTCGCCTATAAACAACAACGTCAAAATGCTACCGCGCGACGATAGTCGACGAGAACAGACCCGGCCTCTGGGCATCGAATGGTTCGCACCATTGGGCATCGGATGACCGGATCGATCGAGTGACTAACAACCGGGCTGGGGAAGACGACCTCATCCGTGAATTCTCAGGACGTTTTTGACGGCTCACTTGGCAAAGTATCGGGAAATTCCCATTTCTTTTTAGTCTAGGGACCCAAAATGCCCCACGAAAGAATAAAGCCAGGCGGTTCCCTTTGCACTAAAGGCAAAGATAGAGGAACGCTAGACAAACTAATAGCCCAGGGGGTGCTAGAACCTGTGGACCATGCCAAGTGGGAAACGCCTATTGTCAACCCATAAAACCTGTGGGTCCATAAGAATGCTGTGTGACTTATAACGCTACCCTGAACCACGCTTACAACCAAGCGCCATAACCCGGTGCCAGTAGTCAGCATTTGCTTCACTCTCTGGGAAAGGGCAAAAGTTTTGTTGCTAACTCGACTTGGACAAGCCTATCAACAACTCCCAGTGGACCAGAAACAGCAGAAAGCCACGACTATAGTCACCCATAAGGGCGCATTCACAAATGTCAACCGACTCCAATTGGAGTAAGGCATGGCCCCAGGGCGTTTCCAGAGTTTGATGGAACGCCTCCTAAATGGCATACAAGAGTCGTTCCCGCTATTTTGACGACGTCTAATCTCGGCCAGAGATGAGACTCAATAAGAAAACAGCTCAAAGAAGTATTAACAAAATTAGCGGAATTCGGCCTCAAGGTACAAAAGAGAAAGTGTGCCTAATAAAGAATAGCGTCGAATTCCTGGCTATTCAATAGACGGAGAGGGTATCCACCCCACAGACAAAAAGGTTAAAGCATATCAAAAGAAGCACCTGAACAAGAACACAAACTGAACTACCAAGTCTTTTTAGGACTAATTAATTTCTATAAGTAATCCTGCCAAACAAGGCCACTATAGTCAGAACTGTTGCCACCGTCTTTATACAAAGGCAAATTGGAACTTGGGGTGCAAAGAAAAGAATAGCCTTCCAAAAATATAAAAGCTAACATCAAACAAACGTTCTCATCCAATTTAAGCACATACTGCCATTAAGAGTGACCTGCGACGCCTCACCATACGGAGTAGGTGCCTCCCGTGAGCCCCAACTTCCTGATGGCAGAGAAGCACGCCTCGCATATTATTCTAGGAACTCTATCCAAAAACCAAGCGAAATTACAGCCGCACTGGACAGGGAAGCCCTAGCAATAGTCACTGGAGTAAAACGTTTCCACGAGTATTTATAAGGGCGGACTTTCAAATCATAACGGTCACCAAAACCGCTTAATGGCGGGATTTGGCGGGAAACAAGCCAACACTATATACTGCCCCAAGAATGACCTAGATGGTCAGAGTATCCGAGCAGCCTATTCCTACACTCTGACACATCGCCCCAGGGAAACAAATTTCCCTGCGACGCTTTGGAGCAGAGCACCCTTACAGCACCGATGAGACCCGGCACCACGATGACAACACTAACAAATTGAGACTTGCCCCGATCTACCCATATCAGCTTATGATGTTGCACAGAGCCCACCGCGAAGAGACTCATTGACTGCCCGTATTTCTTAGCTGGGTAGGTAAAGGCTGCCGAGAACCAAAAAAACTGAAAGCTTTAAACCTTTCCGTCCAGACAGACTGAACTTTCGATTCAAAAGGGGTGTTTGTTGTGGGCTGTATCGTGTGGTCAATTCGACCAAATTACAACCCAGGGTTACTTAGGTTGTTACATGAAGGCACCGGGAAATGGTTAAAGATGAAAGCCTTGCCAGAATTAATTGTGGGCTGGGATTGATAAGGACAATAGAGTATTGGGTAAGCTCATGCAACCAAATGCCAGGGAATTAGACGCGTCCCACCAAAAAGCACCGCGTAAGGACTGGGAAACTCTCCGGGGAGCCTTGACGTCAAGAATATTCACATTGACTTCGGCGGTCCTCCAAGGGGCATACCTTCCTGATTGTCGTTGATGCCTACTCTAATTGGCTTGAAGTAAAAGTTATGCCATCAACGAACAAAGAAACTGTAATTGAAAACCTGGACAATCCTTTGCCACCCATGGTCTAGCGGACGTTTCTTGTCTCCGATAATGGGTCCACAGCTAACCCAGATAATTTTTGAGGCAAATCTAGCCTCCCTAAGGCATTAAGACATGCCGCACACCCGCTGCGAACGCAGGGCTGAGAGAATGTCTCGTTACTTAAAGAAGGTTTAGAAGAATGGACGCCGGAAATGTCCAACAGAAAGTAAACCGTTGCTCACACCCAGCACACATTAACGCAGTGACCGTAAACCAACAAGCCCCAAGCAAGAATTAACTTATGGGGCCGAAGTTGCGATCAAACTTGATAGGTTAACTACCCAAATTTTACCCCACGAAAACCCCCCTGATTCCCTACAAGGTAGACAATCCGAAATAGGCGATTTTGGTATAACGCGAAACACTTCACGCGGGACCCAGTATGGCTACCAGGAACAGATTACCAAATCCAGGCCCAAATCCTACCGTTTAACAGCTAGAGGATGCAGGGAAGGAGCGGCACATTAGACCAGCTTCGATCCCGAATTATAAAAGAACCACAAGACATACAACCCATTCGCCGACAAACCGACGAATTGCATAACAAGGTGGGGGGGGAGAAGCGAGAAGTAAATAAAGACTTTTTTAAAACCAAAACCAATGAAAACATATAATCAAAAGAGCAAATAAAAGACTCACTGTTTGAAGAGACTTGCGGAAGAGCCCTATCGGTAAGGGGTCCAGCCAGACCACTCGACCTGCCCCAGAGGAAAGAAGGAGGGAGCGGCAAAACCGCCGGGCCTAAGCCAACTCAGGCGCGGTAAAATGCTGCACTCACCCTTCCAGAACCGGTTCCAGGGAGAAGACGGAAAGACACAGCAGCCCCATCCGAACCGGTCGAAGTCCTCACTAAGAATGAACCGCGCAAGTCAAGTGATTCCGGAAAGCCCCACCTACCTGCGAGACTACGTCACCACGTAGGACTGAACAAGAGGGGAGGGGTGTTCTATATGTAAATGGGTTGACTCCCAACTACAAATCTGATTGGCCAAGAAAACTAAGCATTGGATATTGGTTCAACTAGGAACCAATCCAAAGAGCTTGCTGGAAAGGCGGCAATTTAAGGAAATGCCATAGGCACAAGCAGGCAGGCCAGCCTGTATTAAAAGGCTGGGCCTCGGCTGCAGCCAAATGTTCCTGGTCCTGTTACTGACTAAGTGTGAATAAAGCCTTTTGTTGTTGGAACCCGGTCTACCTCGTGTGGTTTCCGAATAAAACAAAAGGAAAGGTAAGAGCCCAGGCAGGTGGGTGGGCCAAACAGCAGCAGACACAGAACTGGTTCAGTGTCTGCTGCTCTTCAGAGCTACCGGTTCTGTAGAGCTGGGCAGAACCGGTAGCATCCCACCCCTGGTAAAATGGCCTATTAATCCAAGAAATCCTACGGATTTTTATTGGTCTTCCTTTAAAAATCATAATATTGTTAATCTTATATTCTATTAATATTTTATAAGATGTAAAGTATTCTGTGAGTGTGAGTGTATTCTGTGGAACTATGTTGCTGAGGGAGCATTTTAAAACTCAATGGTAGTGTATTATTTGTAGGCTGGGCTTCATGCAAATGCAATATTGTATGATACTAAAGCATCTTAATCCTATTAAAGTACTTTGGTTTTCTGCTTGGCGCACTGTGAGCCAAGTGTAATTTAATTATGTGGACCCACAAAATATTACTAAATCACTATTGGACACTGCTATTTTAAGTAAGAAAGGAAAGAAATAGATATAATTATTGTTCTTATTTCCTTGTCATGTTTACAGATTTTATTGGTTTATAATATAAAATAAAAAAATATAAAAGCAAATAGTCGGAAAAATAAGGGAGGGAAAGGAGAAGTGTAGAAACAATGGGAAAAAAGAAAAAAAGGCATTGACTCTTATTTCCTTGTGAAATAAATAAACAAACTTGAAAATAAACTCTTGTGATGAACGCAGTGTTTTTAAAACTTGGCAATGTTAAGATATATTGACTTTAAAATTCTGGCTGGGGAATTCTGGGAGTTGAAGCCCATATGTCTTAAAATTGTCAAGTTTGAAAAACACTGATCTAAGAGGCCATTCCTCTAGGAAAGGAACATTGCAGAGAACATTGCAGAGACACGTTAAGTTTAGGGGAGATTGGAAGCATGATAAAGAGATTCAGAGTAACCTTAATTATCGAGGTATAAATTTAGTAGGACTACTAGCAATAAAATCATCTCCAGAAATATGTTCATTGTTTCCTCAGTTTGCCAGCCTCACCAGCCTGAGTACTGATACTATCCTCAGCTGTGTGCCTGGTGCTTTCAATATTTTTCAATTAACAAGGTGGAAGTCCCACTGAGATTGGCTCATTACACCATCAATCTCAGGCAAAAGCTTGCCCTCCCTGTCACCCATAAAAGATGAAGGGCTCCTCTCACTTCCCTTTCCGGAGGGTGAAGCATTTTGCAGGATTCTCTGGATGGCTCCTAGCATGGATTTCTTGCATTCTGGGGTTTCTAGTCTAAAGAAGCTTATCTCTTGAGGTCCTTGATCCATTCTGAGCTCGATTGTTTCCCTACAGATGTTTCATTAGTGCACTGATGCTGTTGTTTAGTTGGGCAATGAAATGCCTGCAAAAAACAGTCAAGCTCAGAGAGCACCAGGGATTCTGAGGACCCAGATTGTCGGGGACAATAAACTGTGGGGTTTATGATTGTTGGGGACTCTGTAAACTGCTTAGAGGGGGCTGTAAAGCACTGTGAAGTGGTATATAAGTCTAAATGCTATTGCTATTCTACAGTTCAACCCTGAACCACATATATTTGATCAGAAACTTGTATCTCCAGGCTTCCAATATGGAGAAGGATAACTGGGCCCATGCTCGCAATACTGAGAGATTGGTATGCTAGCATTTGAGAAACCCAACCCAGGTTGAAAGACAGGAGCCTTAAGGCAGTGGTCTAGCCCCAGTAGTGGTTAAAATGGGTTAGCAGACATCTGGCAAAAGCAGTATCTATTCTCCTTTTTGCCCTCATGTTCTCTACTCAACAGGCAGTGCCTGAAATTCAAATATTGTCCAGTTTTTTGAGTATCTAAGAAGGTATCTTTTCTGGAGCAGTTTTTCTCCATTATACAGGACTTCCCCAATAAAAGATCATGACAAGTTGACAGATTCTGCTTTGTGACCTTAATTAGTTGATTAATACCCCCCAGCCAACTTCGGCTCCTGCCTAAAATTGATAAGACCATAACCAATTATAGACTGAAGGCTTTTGCCTCCTAACGGCTCTGGAACATTCCTGTGATTGAAAACCAATCTTTTTGATGCTGGAGAAAGTAATGTCATATAAATGTATATCTATGTACATTTTCTTTTCTTTTTCAGTTTTCGTTGTAATTTTATCACAGATGCAAAGAAAATCAAATAAAACTTCTTCTCCTTTCCCTCCCCACATTTGTCCTCCTTTTCAATTGTCCATGAGATCTTTTGTCTATTCTGATTTCAAGTAACCCTCAGATCAATGGAGAAACAAAATCCTAGGAATAAGAAAATTGAGAAAAGGAGAATATTTTTAAAAGGGTTTTGTGCACATTTATTATTACATTGTATGTTATAGCTGTCTTATGTCTGAATAAAGAGATATAGTCATTCCAAAATATTGTTTGCAGTAATTAGGAAGGAAAGAATGGCTTTTTCTTTATTTTTTATTGGTTTTATTGTAATTTCTTTGTTCTCTATGTCAGAATCACTAATAAATTCTGGTTGTTTGCCAGGTCAGCCAGATGTTTAGACTGGATTTGGCATTTTTATCTCAATGTCAAGTTCTTCCCAAGGAAGAATGTTGCTTTTTTTGATGGTGTAAAAAGTATGACCACAGGATGTAAGCTCTTCTTAGGATCAGATGCCCAATTTTCACAGAAGAGGACTTGGAATATGGAGAAATTAACAAATCTAAAGGCTGCAGTGCAAAGTAGGCCCAAAGCAATACTGTGTTTCTAAGATGCAGAATATACACTGACAGGAATCCATTATTATCAGTCTCCACAATTTTAACAATAGATTAATTGAGCAAAAGGAGAAATTGTATAAACAATATGTTAACTGTGTGATTAAAATTTATTGCCACAAGATGCAAATGTAAAAAAGAAAAAGAAGATGCTGAGATTTTATGATTCTTCTAAAAACTATGGTTTTGCCATACTTGGTTTCTCTAATATAAATTAGAGAATTAGATTCATTAATTAGATTAATTAGATTCACCTATTCATTAGATTCACCTATTCATTAGAACCAGTTGTTAACATTCTAAGCAGTTTGGAGAAACGGTTGTTAGAAGAAATTATTGGCCTAATCCTGTAAGGAAGGCAGGAAGGAAACATTCTGGTGTTGCTTACAGAAACTGCCTCTCCATTAATCCTTATTACATTCTTGGCAGGAGTAGATTTCCTGTCTCAGGAACTTCTCTGGAGATTTTTCCCTTCCTTTGCTGGTACTTTGCTTGTTTGGAGTGACCATTCAAAGTTACAATGACACTGAAAAAAGTGACTTATGACCATTTTTCACATTTACAAATGTTGTAGCATCCCCACAGTCATGAGAGGCCAGGCAAGGAGATGCATGCCTCGATGTGAGTGATATAGAGTTGGCCACACCCAGGCAATAACATGACCACCAAACCATATCCACCCAGTCACATGACACCAAGCCACGCCCACCACCTAAGCCACGCCTACAGAACCGGTTGTTAAAAAATTGAATCCCACCCCGATTATAGGGGAGGAAAGAATATTGCTGAAATAGTAACCCTTGCTACAGTACTCAATCTCCAAAATACGGGGGACAGGGGAAACTTCAAGTTAATCAGCTCCAAGGTCTCTACTCCTTTCATTCTTACTGAAGGAAATGGGGTGGAGAAAGCTACTGGAAAAATAAATAACAAAATCAAAATTAGCATTTTCTTACATTCCTATCTAGGAGGTTGTCATTCCTGTGGGAATATTGGGCACTGCAAATGAGATTGTCCCAAAGACATCAATTACTTTCAAGCATGGATGAGCATTCCTAGAACAGAACAAATGTAAGTAACTGCATCTTAGCATTTTCTTTTCCCTCTGCTGATTCCTTTGTGCACTGTAAAACACCTGAAAAACTGCCTTTTGAGCATAGAATCTTCTTTTTTCACTGTCCGGCATTGATTCATAGGGTATTCCTTTTTTTTCCTATTTAGCACATATTGTATGAATTCATTTGTGCAGTGCAAAATACCTGGAAAAACTATGTGCTGCTTTTTAAGCATATTAGCTTCCCTTTTCACTATCCAATCATTGATTCCCAGGATATCCATTTCTTTTCCTCTTTAGTAGATAGCTATAGAAATTTCTAATTAATCTATTTCATGCCTGTCTCTTTTTCTTTCTATCAGAAAAGTGAGCCTCACCCTTTTCTCCCAACTTCTCTCCCTCTTAAGCCCTTTGGGAAAAGATGTGTTTGGCAAGCTGATATCTGCTATTTCTTTTACCTTGATAGTACCTATATTATTTATTTTATATCCCGCATTTACCTATTGTGGAGGCTGTATTTCTTATGATTAGATCTGTTAAAGAAGACAACCAGGAACACCTTAGTTCCCTTAGTGAAGGAACATAACATTTTAGAACATGTTTTGTTTTCACTTATTTGTAAGTAAAGAAGTACAGATTGCAGTGTCTCAGTCCAGCCTGTGAAGATTTTTGTAGATCCCTCCAAAGCTCTGCCTAAGAATGCCCAATATTCTCTTAACCCTGAAGCAGAGAAGGGCAATACCTGTGCTCACTCAGAGCCTGTATTACAATTTGGACAGATATCATTTGCAAGACCCCAGGGATAATTTACAAGTGGGCTAGGCTTCCTGCTCCTCTTTTGAAGTCCTGGAATCTGCTTTCTTCTTCTTCTTTCTTGTATAATCTCTTCATTTTTTAAAAAATAGCTGCTCTTCTTCATCCTGCTGCTCTATCCATCATTGAGCATATTGCTAACAAAACCTTTTGAAATGCTCACACCCTAGATACATATTGTCAGAGTCTTCTTTCAGATGTGCAGATCTTTTGGGAAGTCTTATGTGTCAGAGCTAGTCCCTGGCCTGAGGGAACCTGATTTTTCTCCAGAGCATCTGACCAAAAATGCAACCTTTCCATGTCCCAAATCAGAGGTCTGGTTATATAAACATCTAACAAATGAAGAATGCTGTCCAGCTGAGGGAAAGGACATTTACAAATGCTGATCACCTACAGCACTATATATTGAAAGACCATTCCTTCTTGATTGATGCTTATACCACAAGGGTACATTCTCATCAGCAAAGAAGTCTAAATATTGAATCAGGTTGATTCTGAACACCGAACCAAGAGAGGTGGATGATTTCTTTTCTTATTCCTTTGATTTTTATTGTACTTTTGAAATTTATCATTGCTTGGACTTTTATAATAATCTGGGTTGTGGAACTGAACACAGTTAGCCTTAATCAAACCTCAGGACAGAACTAACTTTCCCTTTCTAATAAAATACTTTCCTGATTGCCAAAGCATGGCAACCTAAATTACTTAATAAAAGTAATAACACCCTCTAACTGAATAATGTAAAGGTAAAAGTTCCCCTCACACATATGTGCTAGTTATTTCTGGCTCTAGGGAACGGTGCTCATCTCTGTTACAAAGCTGAAGAGCCAGCGCTGTCCAAAGAAGTTTCCATGGTCATGTGGCCAGCATGACTAAATGCCAGAGGCACATGGAACATTGTTACCTTCCCACCAAAGTGGTCCCGATTTTTCTACTTGCATTTTACATGCTTTTGAACTGCTAGGTTGGCAGAAGCTGGGGCAAGTAATGGGAGCTCACTCCGTTTCGCGGTGCTAGGGATTCAAACCACTGAACTGCCAACCTTTCTGATCAACAAGTTCAATGTCTTAGCCACTAAACCACTGCATCCTTATATTGGTGCTTAATATGAAATATCGGTGTCTAATTGTATATTGGTGCTTAACATAAAGTATTTTGCACATCAGTTCTGTATATATTCCTGTGGCTAGTTCCTCCTCACTAAGAGCAAGTGACCCTGAACATCACCATACAAATGTCAAGTCTGTTATACATGCCAGATTTGCCACCTCATCTATGATTAACTTGTAAATGGGGCAGATTTATTATAAACTTACCAGATATTCAAGATAAACAACTAGAAATAATGGACTTGAGAACCTGATAACTTGGTTTATGAGATGAATACTGAGGGATGAGCATTGAAATAGTTTTCAAATAGCTTCCCCAGTGTTAACAGGATTTATTCTCTCTCAGGTACCTAGGAAGGGAATTTTAAGTGGATAGAGATATTCACTTTAAGTGGAGCACTTTTATAAGCGGACTGTGTAAAAATGAGGCACTTACAGTGATATCACTATGAAGCATTAGATTTATATTAATGTGCAGAAAATTCTCAATTTTCTTTCCTTTTCCTAAAAAGCATAGTTTTCTTTCTTTTTTCCCTTTTCCTTCAACTTGGCTTTTTTTCCTTGTTATTAGTGCCTCTAATGTAGCTATCAGGCCTCTACTATTACCAAGAAGCATCCTAACTTTGTGAAGGTTTGTGTTTTCTGCTTCAAAATGAACACATGACTTCCTCTTTATCTTCTGGTTGGCACACATGAATTGTGTCTATCGAAGAAATTTGGACACTGTGCTATTTTGAGAAAGAGAAGAAAGAAATTCTGTTCTTACTTCCTCTGGGAATAAATAGACTGCCTTCACTTGAAGTTGTGTGCTCTGTGCTTTGAATTCTCTGTCCCCTTAAAAGTTCTTCTGGCTGGTGGGTCATACATCATTCTTCTGCTCCCAGAAAAACACCCTGCAAAAATAATCAGAAGAAAATCTTCCTTTTCTTGGCTGAATGCAACACTTGAACAATCAGGCTTTTACAACAACTCTGGAGAAATGCATCCCACAAGCTGTGTAGACCTATGCTATTTTTCTATAATTACAAGAATTAAGAAATAGGTGAATTAAAGCTTGCTTTTCTTCTATGTTAGAACATAGAAATGCTACATTTTATAGACAAAACTTATTTAATATTTGCTGTATATTCAGGTTTATCACAGAAGTGTTATTTCAGACCATGTTCATTTCAAAAATGTGGTGGAATGTTTATTGACTAAGTCCATTTATCTAGTTAATAGTGTATATCCAGTCTGATTGCTGAGCATTAGGCAATATCATTTTCCCATGATTGTTTATTAACAGTTTATTGTCTATAAATAATGGAGCAAGAGGGCAGATGAGATCATATGCATGGGCTAAATTGTATGAAATAAGAATGAAAAGGCGATAAAATAAACTTTATGATTGCTATTTTCTGTCTTGCACTTTTTGAATTCAGAAAATGAAACTATATTTGCATTGTCAACTTTGCTTCTTGCAATAAGATGCTAAAAATGACATTTGACGTGTTCACACGGCATTGGTTTTCTACAAGCAGCTGTTATATCTTTCCTGGTATGATTCACTGAGAGGGTGTTTTTTCAGTAGTACTGAGCTGAAGATGATCAGTTCCTGGAATCAGAACCTCAGTCACTTGTGACCCACATATTTGGGGAGACAATATGTGTGCCAGGGATCAGTCCAGAGACTGGTGCCTCCTGCTTACAGTATATCCATCAGTTCTGTACCCTTGCTTGTAATGCAACTTATATCCGTATTTTCCCTTGGGGAATTACGTGTTCATGTCAGCTTCTTCACTTAAAATGTTGTTAGAGCTATTTATACATCCTGTGTCACTTTAAAGTGTTGGAATATTTTTTTAAAAAATTGAGAAATTATAAACCACTCATCTCTCCTTTTTAGAGTGTGCCTCATTTTTTCAGTTTTTATCAAAAAGCACCAACTTTCAAATGTGCAAATACAATACTGAAAAAAGGAATGTAAATAATCATGTATTTCAAAATGAAATTAAAAAAAAACATGATGCCGTCCTTAGAATCTTCTTTTGATAGCAAGACTACATAGCATAAATGTTTTGAACAGCTTTGCAGAGCCTTTCTACAATAAAGACAATAAGCCTCTTCCTAAAATTATCGGTGCTGTGTGAGGTTGCATGGGGCAGCTGTGTCTAAATATATTTACTGGTCTCTTAAAAACAAATTTCTCGATATTTGCCTGTTTTATTCTGTTGAGTGGGTTGAAATTTCATGGATACTAAGGATTAGAGGCAGGAAATAGCCTTACATCATGCTGCCTACAAGTATCAGCAGCATTTCCTGGCTCTGTTACTTGTGTTGTCATTGTCAGACATCTCTGCAAAGTGCAAAGAGCCTTTACACGGCACAAGAAAGTAAAAGACAAGCATATCATCAAATTAATTCAAGAATTTTCGCCAGCAATTTTATTTTATTTTTAATGTAACAGCTGCAGAACATGGAAATGCATCAAGAATGGAGATGCTTTAGAAACTGGTTGTATTTGGGAACAAGGTCAATGAAGAGCCTTGAAGAAGAAAAATCACTTTGCCTACGAAAACATTGCCATCTGCTTGTTCTTTTCCAGGAACAAAAGTCATGAATTGATATAATTTACTGAATATCTAACACTGCAATTTTATAAAATTTTATTCTGAAGTCAGAACTATAGAGTTCAGAGATTTTCCCCAAATGGGTGTGTATTGCACAAATGGAACATTCCAATTCAAGGCTAAAATAGTCCAATTTATGGCTAATACAATTTTTCTCTGGCATACTTTTCGCACTACAGGCTCTTTTGATCGAAAATCTTTTCTAACCATTGATGTTTGATATTGAACCAAAATGGAATTTCAGTTGAAGTCCTGCCAACCAAGGAGCCATTCAAGGCATTTTACCAGAATAAAAGATTGATAACCTTTCACAAAAAGATTTAAGTTAAGAGATAATGCAGCTTAATTTTCGCTTAAGGTGTTGAGTAAGCCTAGACAATTGAGATTTAATTGATAAATTGTGGTCAAGCAAACCAAGGCTTAATGCACTATGAGAACCTATTATCTGCAATGTTGGAGGTTTTTTCCTAATGTTGTAATATGTATTTTATACAGCTAAATCACAAATAAGATGATGAACAAAAATGATGAAGTCAGAAGTGAGTAGAATTTTCCAGTAGATACATAGCCTTCCAGGAGTGGTTTGCTTTCCCACAAAGTGTTGTGGTTAGTCAGCAGCAGGTGCAGATGGCTGAGGAGAGCAAGGACTCAGAAGAGGGGCCAGGACCATTAGGGAGTGGACTGCTGCCTTTAGAGATTGTGGAGGCTGGCAGCAGTGATGAGGACATTCCCGAGGAACCTGTGCCAAGTGCGCAGGATTGCTCACAGGAAAGAGCAGCATGGGTGACTCGGGAGTAAAGCTGCAAGGTAATGGCCCCTCCTTCAAGAAGATAAAAGCCAGCTGTGATACAAACTTTCTTTGCAGAAGGCAAAGACATTTTGAAACTCCAGCCTCAGGGACATTCCAGTATCCTGAGTTTGTATTTGAAGATTCTTGTGTTGCAAATGATTTCTTATCTGCTATCTTTTAGCAAGTCTCCCAGTTTGGCAAGGCTTATGCTTCTCACAGCTAATTATTTTGCAAAAGCATTACAAGGTTTCTGTTCCTTTTGGATTGTGTTTGATTTGTTGGAAAAGGGTGTGGGTCAGAACATAAAATGAAATATAAGGATGGGTGGATGATTGCCAAGGTGAAATTTAAGTTCCAACCAACCATACCCCAAATTGTAACATTTCTGGGGTAGTTAGTGAGGTTTGAGGAAGCAGAAACAATTATGTAGAGAAGTGTAGAATGCATGAAGAGATGAGAGAAAAACAATGGGTTATTTCATTCTGTTTATCAACCAGCATTTCATTGGATAAATGGGCAGACTAGACATATGTAGTTGATGAATAAATAATAAATGTGTATGGCTGAATGTCACATTTAGTATCAACTGCAGTTTCTTGATCTAGCGTAAGAACAATTCCACATGGAATACATTACTGTAATTAAATATGAAAACAGCCATGTGAACAAATGTAACTAGGTCACCCCGTCCAGAAAAGGGCATAATTGGTGTATCAGCTGCAGATATGGCGCAGTTGCTAATAAAAGTAAAAGCAAACTGATCGTGCATATTACACCTATGCATTATTAGAGATTAAGGTCCAGAATCTGAGAAATCTCCAAAATTCTGGCTTTGACAGAGGAAAAATTTCCATTATTATTCTGGGCAGTTAAAACTATTCACGTCTCTCTTTTGGCTTCACTCCTAAGAAGTCCTTAAAAGTTCACTAATTGATATGTCAATGTATCCTTACAGAACTAATCTATGGGGTGGGTTTGTCATACGTACATATTTACTGTTCGATTTGCATTTGTCATTCATTTTATAATTTCAATATATTTTTTACATGCAAGGTTAATCTTTGATATGGACAAAACTGATCAGATTAATGCTAAGGTGTAAACCGTATTATTTATTATATACATACTTAGGCTTTTCTTTTTCTTTTTGTTAAAAATGAAAGCAATCATCATGCTAATCCATAACTGGCTCTACAATTTATAAGTAAAGATGAACCGACTGAAGTTTTCACTACCATTGTCAAGTAAGACTCCTTATTTGGAAACAGCTACTTCCTGGGCCATAAATCACTCGTGTTCCACTATGGCCTGCACAGGAACTATCCCTCACCTGGCAGCATCCAATTCTGAGTCCAAAATCACTCATGCTCATTGACTTGCCTGCCAGCCTGCTTGCAAACCATCTGAGACTTGCAGCTTCCTGCTGACTTCCCTACTGAGTTTGGTTGTGGGAAAGTGGCAGGAAATTATGAGGAGGTCCTTGCTTAATGATTTACAATCCTGGTTTAAAGACAACAATAAGGTCTGCTGGAATTGCCATTGCTAACTGATGTGTAAACATTCCATTTTACAACTGCATTGGTCAGCAGTGGAAATTCTGTTCCCACTTACTGTCATTAAGCAAGGACTAGTTGTTCCTCTAAAATTCAACACTTTCTACATCTAGAATCCTAGGCAATAGCCTAATCACCCACTCTTAATATTGATCCTGTTTAGAGCATTGCCATCATTTAGAGCATTGTGTGTGTTATTCTTTATACTGTATAAGCTACTTTTAAAAGTAAGATGTTGCCATCGTACAAACACCATACTTGACCACTGGACTATTTTTACATGGGATCCTTCAGACTCAAAGTTATGCTATCAACACTGGTTCACAATGTATATTTAAGATTCAAGTCAAGGTGGGTGACAGAATTACTGGTAGTCACATGACTAACGGCCCACACCAATAAAACCCACAAGATGATAAGTTAGAATGATATATAAAAGCAAGCCTCCTCTATGATGATTCCATGCTCTGAAATGACTTATCTTTATGTGTAAGAAGCCACAATCCTCTAACTTCATTAAGGACACGGCATGCTGTTATCCCCCAGGTGCCGTCAATTTGGCCAATTTAGCACAGAGGCAAGCAATATTTTGTGACTGATAGGCACATTAGGAAGCACTCTTGGGGGAAAAAAGCTATAATAAAGATGTGACAATCACAAAATATCCATTTATTAGTTGGCAAACTAGTGTGGTTCCTAACTTCCTGTTCAGCTCCCACCATCGGAAAAACTTGGACGTAAGCCTTTTCCAAGTCATTGATTCTGTGATCTCTGTTTTCTGGACAGGTGATAGATTACTAACAAAGTGCTGGGCTTCCAACGCCAATTATGTTTATTCCCCAAGAATGCATTGCCTATGGAGTCTATGTGCCATTCTTGCAAATGAAGACTATTTATTATTCGATATGACTGACGTTGTGATTAAAGTATGAGGTTACAAACTGGGAGATGGTGGGTCATAGGCATCAAATTAACTGGGTGATCTTGAGCCAGTCACTGTTTTTTGGTTGCAGGAAGAAAACAATGGCAAAACACACTCAAAATTCTGTGAATAAATGGCAGAGATTAATTCAGGCAGTCTGCAGGAGTCAACCGACTTGAAGATTCGAAAAGAAAAGAAGATTTAAATTTTTTTTACAACCAGCCTGTCATTTAGGAGTTCAAAGCTTAGCTTGGCAACTAACTTGCTAGTCACTGGTTTTACTTGAATCTTAAAATGAAAATGAAAACATTACAACCAGGTA
This sequence comes from Laticauda laticaudata, assembly GCA_004320025.1. NCBI lineage: Eukaryota > Metazoa > Chordata > Lepidosauria > Squamata > Elapidae > Laticauda > Laticauda laticaudata. Next base: position 79,815 of record BHFT01021461.1, read on the forward strand.
GACAAAGAGACTGATAATTATCATGGGAAATAAACATAGGTACATTCATGCTTGCAATGCAAGTATATTCTTATATAGTCTTTAATTTAAATTATCCTTGCTTGTTGCTTTTTTAAAATGATGATCTCTTAATATATTGCTTACTTGTTGCATTTTTATTGTCATTATTGAAAAAAGAGCAGATAAATATTTTAAAGTAATCAATTAATTATTCAATTGAAAATAACAGAACTACCATAATTTGAAATCTGTCACTATACAGTCCTAAAAATGTCTCTGATTGATTAAAATTCATTTTATTTTTTTCTTTTCAGCTTCAAGGAAATACTGACTTTATATTTCTGAGCCAAGCCCTTGAATGGAAGAACTGTGTAGAAAACCAATTTACCCCAATTTTAGCATATACTCAATAGATCAGAACTGGAAGGGATTGCCTGAAATGAAGCAGAAAACAGCAAAAATGAAAAAAGTCAAATTCAAGACCACCCTTAGCTCTGGGATTAATTGCAGTTAATTTAGATAGTAGCTTCCCTAACATACTCTATTAAACATAAAAAAACACACACTCCAAACCCTATCATCACATCAACAAGCACTTTGGAGTCAAAGTGCTTTTACATGGGTGGAGTGTTACAGACTGTACCATTTTGCTACTGATCAACACCCCAAGGCAATCATTTTGTGAGCATGCCCAGTATAGGCTTTCAAGTTATTTCAAAATAAACTTTCTTAGTCAAAAAAGGTGGGAATTCTGTATTTATTTTATGGAAATAGTTTATCATTCTAGCCTGTTGGCAGCTACTTCTGGCAGCTATTTCATTTGTCTCAATTTTTTCCTGAGTTAATTTACCTGAGTTAATTTGCTCAGCTGTTAAAGCACTTAGCAAAGCTTGGATGATGCTTCGGAATTGATTCCAAGAAAAAAAAGATACGGATTTGCAGATCCATGTTATTTTATATTCAATTTCCTTATCTGATTGTCCCAAAGGTACTTTCTCAAGAGGCAACTGGACTTTCTGGTTTTTTTGTTTTTTTTTAAGACGTTTCGCTTCTCATCCAAGAAGCCTCTGAAGAAGAGCTGAAGAAGCTTCTTGGATGAGAAGCGAAACATCTTCAAAGGAAAAAAAAAACAGAAAGTCCAGTCACCTCTTGAAAAAGCACCTTTGGGACAACCATGACCTGGATGACTGAGAATCTCCACAGACCTTATTCGACTGTATGCACCCTAAGAGAATGAATTCTCCGAAGTGAATTGAGGATATAGATCGACCCCGAGTTAATTTCTACACCTGTCACGATCACACTTTCCGGTTTGTAGAAATTTACTCCTACGGGGTTTGCCACTTGATGAGAAGCAGAAAGACCCGGTTTAAACTTCAGCCCGGCTAGTCCCGTCACGCAACGCCTGAACTTGAGGAAAGTTCAGCGCTCGCGCCATCTTCTTTCCCGATCCGAGCTTAAAACTCGACGAGCTCCACATAACTCAGTTTCCCTTTGCCCGACAACCGAGCAGTCGACGGGCCACCTCTCCTCCGGCCACAGCAGGTGCCCTTTGCCCGGCCAACCTTCCCCTTCCCAGCCACGTGCTGTTTGTTTGTTTGCCTGGCCAAAGGGGGCGGTGGAAACGAACTCACGAGAGCGAAACAGAACCTCCTCCTACTTATTCCTCCTCTCCCGGGGGCGGCCTGGCGGGCCGTCGGCCAAGGAGAAAGAGGGCGAGGCGGGGAGCCGCAATCTCCGTTCCCGACATCCGAAACGGTCAACGATAAACGACCGGAGCCGGAGAAAGTCGGACCGGGCCCAGCGGGCTTGGGGCGGAGTTTGCGCTCCCGAGGGAACGGCGAGGGCGTCGAAGAGCAAAGCCCCAACCTGTGAGGAGAGAGACGGATCCAAGCGGGGCCGCCCAGAGACCTTTCCCCTCTCCTTTTTCCATCGCTCCCTCCCCCTTCCAGCCCATCATCCACCTCCCCCCCCACCCTCCGGAGCTCATCTGGAGCGGCTGCCCCCCCCCTCAGATCTAGGATAACAGGGCGCGCCGAAAAGTGAGTCTTTCTCTTCGTGTTTTTCTCCAGGGACAATCAAAGAGAGNCAGGCAGGCAGGCGGGGGGGGGGGGGGAGCAGCGCTGCAGCTGCGGAATGCTCTTCCCGCGTAGAGGGGCTTGCAGTTGGGGAAACGGGGGAGGTCTCGCGCGCCCGCCAAGTTTCTGGAGCAAGGAGAAAAGAACCGCTTGAGCATTAAAAATAAAGGGGGATTTTGTTGTGGATGTTGCTGGTTTTATTGTTGTTGCTGGTCGAGTATATTATTCGTGGTTTAGTTTGTTGAAGCATCCCTGAATTGAGGGAAGTGGAGAGAAAGAATCCAGTCTTTTCCCGCCTCTCTCTCTCTCTCTCTCTCTGTGTGTGCGTGCGTGCGTGCGTCCGTGCACGCGCGCCCAAGGCACCAGAAGAGCATCTGCTTGTAAACTCTCCCGAGAACCTGAGCCAAACATGTCTGGGCGGGAAAGATTAGGTTGAAAAAGAAACGGGCCATTTGCTCGAGTTGACAGGGGGAGGAAGAAACCGAGTCCTCCCGCGGCGTGTCTTTTTCTCCGGGAAAGTTCCGTCCCCTTCCCTTCCTCCGCCCGGCTGCCACCTGGGATGCCATGGATCGGGTCCAAGGAGCGACCCGCCTTTTTTTTTTCTTTTTAGGCTGAGTCCTTTTCTCTCCCTTCCTGACCGCCCCTCCTTCGCTTTGCTGGCCGATTTCGTCGCGCCTGCATTTTATTGGCTGGTTGCTTTACCTGGCGGCCTTTGTTGTCTGAAGCCGCCTTTGTTCTCTCAGAGGTGTCAACTCCACTTTCTCCCCCCCCTCCCAACCTATTATTTAACCCGCTTTTCTGCTTCGATAACGGAATACGGGGCAACTCTACTGAGCTGTGTACTGTTCTAAGTTAAAAAAAGAAACCAGCTTAGTTTTAGTCTGGTAGCGAAAAAATAAAGATATTTTGAAATTGGGGAAACCCCCCCCCACATAAAAATATAGTTAGGGACAGTCAGCTATGAAGTATGGTGGCCCAAGTTTCTACCCCTTGACAAGGTGGTGGCGGTAGCGTTGGAGGAGAAGACAGTATTTTAAATTTATTTTGTTTTGAAATGATCAAAGTAGAGAAATCTTAGGAATGCACAGAAGTGAATTTTATTCATGTTTATTAATAGATTTCTATTGCGTATTTCAAGGCAAGAGACTGTTCCTTGGCTGTTTACAAAATTCAGATAACATCAGCTGCATGGAATAAAATTGCATATTCATAGCAAAAAATAATAAGCAGAGGATGAAGTTTGACTTAAAGGCACATAAAGTCATTGCTTGCTGCAAGGTGGAATTTAAGAAATGTGACATTGATTAGATTGATGCAGATTAGAAATGACTAAAGATGGTTTAACATGTAAAAATACTTTTGGGATCAAAAGTGGGAACAAAGTGGATTGCAGATGAATTCTAATAGAGGCAATCTTTTCATCAAACATTTCAGGAAACTAACTTCTGAGTGAATGGGATGGGTGATCTTTATTTAAGATGGTGTTTTGTGAGGAAGTAATGCAAACTGGATTAGGATGAAATTTTCTGTGAATGAAATATAGGCAATAGAAAAATATGGTAGTGCGAAGATACTTTATGGAAATTTCTGTAACATGGAGTGGAGGGAGTACTTGTGAACCAAGATACTATTTCACTGCAGCTGTGACTACAAATCAGATTACAAATCACAACAACTTTCAAGGTATCTTTCAAAAATAAAATTATATGATGATCATAACACAGAACAAATCAGCAGTTAATTTTGTTGTACATTGCTTCCAACTCTACATGACCCCACTGCTATCATTTTGCCAGAATTGTCTGTCAGTAATTGCTTCTTTGAATTAACTCCTATTATGTCATTGGTATTAGTTTCAAACTATCTTGTCTTCTGTCGGTCTTACTTAAAATTTCCTTTAATTTTTCCAAGCATAAACATCAGATACCAGAACTGACTCAGTGGGAAAGCTTGAAAGTATTTTGTAAGACTTTTGTTAACAATTGTTAATGATGGATCATGGGAAACCACATGTTGTAATTCATGTTTGTTTCTAGTTGAAATCTTACGTACGCCCTGAGTACCATAAATGCTTTCCTCTTTCAACCTTATTCTTCCCTCTCTCATAAATAGGAATCCTGTCCCACCATTTGGAGTTGTGGTGAGAAATATTGAAGAAAGTAGATGGGATCTTGTACTTAAGTCATACTAAGAGTAAATCTCTTGAAATCAATGGGCCGTATTCCATTAATACTGTGAAGCATTCTCATCCTGCTTGAGATGTTGCTAAAATGTGAGATGAAACAACTAATTATACGATAAGCCATGTGAGATGGAACTGATATGGATGGGAATGCTAAACCCAAAGCATCTGAAAGCTACTATTCAGAGAAGGTTGTTGTGAAGTACAACAATTTAGGGTTGAAAGTCCTTGTGAATATGTGGCATCATCATTTCTTGCATCACCTCCTCCTCATTATTTTGAGGAACTAAAATACTCCTCCTTTTTCATATTCTTCTGTATCTGTTGCTTACATCAAGTCTACATTGGGACTAATGACAGTTAGAGTTAATTTGGGTTGCCCTCAAGCCAGAACTTATAACTGTAGGTTGTGAATGGTAGAGGGAATGCTATTGACTTTCTCCAGAATTTGACTTGACTATATATGTAACATGAAACCATAAAAATAGGTGAGACTTACAAGAAACATCAGAAAGAAAATAATACTCCCAAACCCTACAACTCATTTCTGACTTAGGAACCATAATCTGGAAAGCTATACAGTATTAATGGATTGGATTCTGAAAGGATTTTCAAATACCAGTATGGTGCAGGGCTGTCAAACTCATGGCCTGCACATTTTGTGTTACGTGCTGGCCAAGCCTGCGCCTGGTTTAGCAAAGGGGGAAAAAGTCCTGACATGTCACATGATATTGCCATGATGATGTGAGTTTGACACTCCAGCTATAGTGCAACTATTCAAGAAGCAGCTGGAAAAAGATGAGCTGATGATCTTAAAATGCTTTTTTTTTTCATTAGCTGCTCCTTGTCTTTCAAAGTTGAAAGGGACAAAGTTTGCTAATGTTCATCCTCACCTGCCCTTGCCTGACCTACTCAGATTTTTTATACATAAAGTTGACAAAGTTACTTGAATTGACATATACCTCCTTTTACCCTTGTACTTTAGGTGTGAATGGTGAATGTTGGAACAGGGCTGCTTACCTAGACTTCTGCTGAACTAAAGAAGTAAACTTGGGGAGTTGGAGAATAGAATATGTGTAAAGATGATTAACTTTTTTTGAGGCAAATCCTAAATTCTCCCTGCCAGTTTGAATTATGAGAGTAACACTTAAATGCCAAAGTCTGCATTTTTACATTCCCTGCTTTTGTGTCTTTAAGAGCAACCTGCCGTACAGAAATTTAGTAGAGGAACTGTTCTGGGCATAGCAATTATGTGACAGGGAAAACCTTCATATTAATGTGCAGTTAAAGGTAGAAGATGAAAAGAGGCTGTCAATTGTATACTGTTAAGCTTTTAATCAAAATAAAACTGTATATAATCAAACTTTGTAAACCTTCATGCATTTGTGCAAAACATGCTTTTTTATGGTTGAAGCTAAATATGATCAAGCAGCCCAGCAGTTAAATTTCTGTTTTGATTTTTACTTCACTTGATATTCCAGCCATCTTTGGGGAGTTGAGTAACTGGCACTGTTTATTAAAAGCCTAATAAGCAAACATGGTAACATGATATAGACTGATCGACTTAGGATAGAGAACAGCTTATTTTTATCCGTTCTATATTTACCTTGAGAAATCTTGTATGGAAATTTTGCATGCATTCTATTGTACATGTATTATATAGGACATATTGTGCATGTATTATATAGGATGTATTGTGCATATATTATATAGGATATATTGTGCATGCATTATATAGGACATATTGTGCATGTATTATATAGGACATCCAGATGGGCTGCACTTGTAGAAAAATCAATTTGCACTCACTCCCACTTCTATATCTTACCACTCCACTCAGTTTGAATAGTATATGAAACTGTGACTGTCCCAAGCAACTGTACAGTAAACCAAATACTAGACTGTGGTTAAGGTGATCACAAACTTTGGAAGGGATTAAACATAATTTTGTAGCAAATAGCACTTTATTTCCCTGTCATGAAAAGCTTAAGCCGTTGTTTTCTGCAATTCAGCTTATTGAAAATATTCAAGTGGGTTATGGGATTAATTGTTCATGCCATTTATCATCAGGATTCATACTTTAGCAATGATGACAGTTATGCCAGAGGGGGGAAAACAATAAAATTCTTCAGAGGGCAAGAAATCTTATCTAACAATTGAATTTTTTTTTCATTAGCTGTGCCATTGTAGAAAATGAACTTATGAAAAACTAATTTTTAAAAACAAACAATTCTAATTTGAACTTTTCACATGTGGGTTTGGTTGGCAATATCTGAGACAGCCCATTGGTTCAGCTAGCCACTATTAAGGGCTGTGTGATAATTTAGAAAAGCTGCTTCAGAAGTTCAAGAGTCCAAACAACACCTTTCTAAAACTCTTCTAAAGCAGACACATATTGCATGGCTTCTCATTGCAATTGCCACAATGCTGCATGATCCTTTGGAAAGGATGCAACTGTTTTAAAGAGTTCCAGACTGGTACAAAGATGATCCACTGAAAGCTGTAAGGGAATGGCTTGATGACCTTGGAGGCCAAAGAAAAAGATGCTGTCCAGGAAACAGATAAGAGAGGGCCCTCAGTGACTTAACAACCAGAGAAAGAAACTTAGGAAGGATCCATCCTTTCCAGCTGGGAAGTTTGCATCTTTAAATTTACAAGATACTCTTAATGTAACCTTAGAATAAAGTAGATTTAGTGTATCTAGATATTTCTTACCTGTCTGGTTTACTCAGGAAGGCTGACATCAATTTTGTAAGACTGAAGATACAAACTTCCCACTGCCACATTTACCTGTCCGATCAATTAGGACAGACCCTTCCTAAGTTTCTTTACCATTAAATTCTTGTGGCCCCCCTCTCTCTTGTATGATTGTTTCCTAAGCAGTATCTCTTTCCTTCATCCCCCAAAGTCACCCACTTACTCCTTTACAGAAGCATCTTTGTAGAATCAGATCTGATGTATTGTTTGTACACTCTGGCTCTCTCTTCCATCACTTTCAGTCAGCATGGCTGACAGTTGTATTGATTGGGATGATAGGAACTGCAGTCCAATAAAACTGGATAGCATTAGTGGTGGGATTTAATTTTTTTTTACTACTGGTTCTGTGGGTGTGACTTGGTGGGGCGTGGCTTGGTGGGCGTGGCAGGGGAAGGATACTGTAAAATCTCCATTCCCACCCCACTCCACTTACCTGCTTTCCAGCTCTGTCTCCTGTGCAGGGAAACCAAAGAAGCCCTAGCCGATCAGCTGGGACTCGGGAGGCAGAGAATAGAGGGGAGGGCCAGTCAGAGATGGGATTTGCCGGTTCTCTGAACTACTCAAAATTTCCACTACCGATTCTCCAGAACTGGTCAGAATCTGCTGAATACCATCTCTGGATGGCACCAGGTATACCTTTCCTTTGTGATTCCAGATTAGAGTCATCCCAATCTGGAGGTGCCAAGGATTAGGAAATGGACCTTCCATACATGCTCTGTTTCTCTGAACTACATTCCTTCTCCTAGAATGCAGATTCTCAGACTTTTATGATTGACCCAATATTTCCTGGTATTATTTCACAAATGTACTTTTTTTCTACAAACCAAAGAGCATAGATAATTTACGATTCAAACAACAGAGTTTTGAATTTTCTAGCCTGATGAATCTTGTCAGATTTATCATTCGTTCTCTTTCAGTATTTGAACTTGGGGGTGGCAAATGATGACATGTGATGTTATTCTCTTTTGAACTCATCCTTGATCTGCATCATCAGAAAAATTTAAATTGGTTGTAAAAGCCATGTTTTTACTACAGAATAGCTTATAAGAATGAAGCATTCAAATTCTCACTGGTCCATTCATCATCCTGAGAGTCTCCACCTTTAGCAGAAAATTATCAGTCTGTGACAATGGATTTATTAAAGATTCCCATGTCTTCCTTCCTCTGCCCACAAGATCCTTGGGGACTAACTGGATGTAAGAGAATTACAGTTTCAAATTCAATGGCTCATTTCAGCAGTCAGAAAGGAAACAAAAGATAAATAGTTGCAAATGCATGTTACACTTTCAATATATTCCTTGTGATTTTCTCAAGATAGAATTCCACTAATGAAACAGCCAGGCCAAAGTGAACAATATGTGTGAAACATTCTAACTAAAATGATAATGTGTGCCTTTCTTTCTTTCTTTCTTTCTTTCTTTCTTTCTTTCTTTCTTTCTTTCTTTCTTTCTTTTCTTTCCTTCTTTCTTTCTTTAAGACTGCTTTTCCTTGTTTCTCATCTGCTTACTAAATTAACAGTGCTTTAATTGCCAATCTCTCATTTGTTCTTGTCTTGCTATCTTTTTGAACAAAATAAGCCCAAAGAACTTTTGCTTCAGCATTTCTACTGCAGAAATGTTGGTACTCAGGGGAATAATGCAAAGGAAAAAAGAAGTAGGTCATCTATGCTATATGGTGCATCCCCAACAGATTTTTCTTGATTGGATTTTTTAATGGTTGTTTTAATAACAAGACCTGTCTGTTTCTCCGGTCCGTTCTCCTGAATGAATCCTATTTTTCACATTTCCCTGAATGTGCTTTCTTCCTGTTTTTAAAAATCAATCAGTATTAAAAATTAATATATTTGGGCTTTTTTAAAATACTGTTTTCTGAATTCATTTGGAAGCTTAACTGAATTTTATAGCCTTATTGTTTTTTAAAAAAACACCCTTCAGTTGCAAAGTGAGTTGGGTGCACTCTGTTCCTCTATGTCTCCTGTGTGTTGGTACCACCTCCAGGAAAATTTCCTTAATTCATTCTTTCTTTCCCTCATTCCTCTTTATGTATTAGCATCACAGGATCTTCATTTCCAAAACTATCTAAGTCTCCCCTGTGTTGCTCAGCAAGGGTAGCCTATTTCACTTGATTTAGGAGCAAAAATTAAATATGAGTTAAGTAGCATCCAATTGTGTTATGCCTATCCTGGGGCCAGTGACATATCTGCATTTTCTTTCTTCTCTGTTCACACAACTACAATGGATTATGTTTTTTGTATGTGTGTGTGTCTATCATTCAGCATAATCTTCCAAAACATTCCTCTGGACTTCTCATATTTGACATCCTGAGCTAATCAATCAGTTCCGGGCTTTATTAAAATTGATTTGAAGTATCACAGGAACATCGCTCACAATTCTGGCCCCAGGAACTTCTCCAGGAGGTTTGATCCCAAGATACTCTGCATTTTTAAAAAAACCATTAGGAATCTCTCTACTAATTCTGGCCCAAGGTGTCACAGAAATATCTCTATTAGATTTGGCCATAAGGTAGCTTAAACTCATTACTTATTTAATTGTATATCCCAGAGCATCAGACGTAGCCAATGCACATACATTTCAGCAAAGGTCTGCATAGAATTTTAACAGGAGACAGAATGAAACCCTTGTTCTGCCTTGACTGAATTAATCATATACACTAAGAACTGGGTGAGAAATAGCTTTTTATAGCAGTTTATTGGTATCCAAATAAATAAAGCAAGAAAGCAAGCTGCCACTACCACATACCATATGTATGCCCTGTACTGCTTTGGGTTTGACCTTTGCAAAAGGCAGAGAAGAACCCTGCCACAATGTGCATTGTAAGGACTTTTTAGACAATCTCTCAGGATACATCTAACAGGTTACAGCTTTAGTTTGGCAAAACTCTGTCCAATAGGTATAAGCCAATAAAGGATTGAACTCAATTGGATTTTGCTTTGTTGTCTCTGGGCTTGAGCCTCACATAAAATTTTATAAAATTGTTAAGTTACATATATAAAATACATGTTGCATGTTAAAACATATAAAATTGTTATGTCTTTTAGTAGTATATACTGTAGATGTACAATAAACCTCCATAGAAGGTATCACATAGTTTGAAAACACACTTGTTTGATCCAGTCAGAGAAGCTCTGCCTTAAATGTTGGGTGATTTGAAGGTTTTGCCAATATATATCTTCCAAAATGTGTTGTTCTGTTTTTCCTGTAATATTAATGCAGGTAATCCTTGATTTACAACAGAATGCATAGTGACTGTTCAAAGTTACAAAGGCACTGAAAAAGTGACTTATGACCATCTTTCACACTTACAACCATTGCAACATCCCCATGCTCATGTGATCAAAAGTCAGATGTCAGTCAACTGACTCATATCTGATGGTTGCAGTGTCCCTGGGTCATGTGAACACTTGTTGAGACTTTCCGATGAGCAAAGTCAATGGCAAAGCCAGATTCACTTAACTGTGCTACTAATTTAACAACTGCAGTGATTCACTTAATAAAAGTGTGGCAAGAAAGATCATAAAATGGGTCAAAACTCATGTAACAAATGTCTCACTTAGCAACAGAAATTTTGGGCTCAGTTGTGGTTGTTCAGTCAAGGGCTACCTGTACTTAATTTTTCACTTCATTGGAAGAGAGAAGAAAATACATTAATGGATTCAAACTCTCCCTGATTCCTCTAAATTAATAGTGTCTCAATGAATTGATCACCATTTCTGCTAGTATTTAGACACTCAAACAAGGTAGTGTGCCACTGAGCTACAGCCTTGGCTTAGAGAAAGCTTGCAGTCTTCATGCCAATGGTGATTTTAGCTAGAGAATCCAATCTCCATGTCTGTGCATATTCCAGACACTACACTCTGAAGAATTTTTTAAGATATGTACATCTTCTATTTCTCCCCCCCCCCTGCCCCCAAGATTCAACAGCCCTGGTTGTGGGGTAGAGGAATGTTTTTAGTAGTATTGTTTTTAAAATATTGTCTTTTTTCTTATATATCACTTAAAGCACTTTGGAATAAAAGGACAGAGAAATAAACAAACAAACTATAAATACAATATTGTTGCTGCAATTTTCCAGTTCCTGCTATGGAAATTTTTCAATGTGTTATTTTCAGGACAAAGCTAAGTTGGGCCTTTTCTTTTTCCTCTTATGAGATTTCAGCTGTGGGTCTATTCATATAATGGTGGCTGACTTCCAAACCAAACATACTAGAATATGTGGCTCTCTCACTTTTGGGAATCAACATCTTGCTCTTTTGATGTTTGATTCCTAAACTGATTTTTCCTTCCCTGGAATAATCTATTTTCCTTCCCTGGAATAAGCTGCCCATCAAACTTACCACTCCAGAAATATATTTGCCTCCCTCCTAACCCCATGCTTTCTCTTATCAACAGAGAGGTTCTTTGTTTTAAACTGGGCTAATACCAAATAGTTTCCCAGATTATAATAACTGTGCTGCAATTACTTTTCTTTTCCCTGCAGGCATACTTTATGCAAGTAGATAATCAGGTGATGGTTGCTATGTTTCTTCCAGACTAGTGGAAGTCAAATTATTTTCCAAAGGACCAGAGGGCAGGACAAGAAACAATGGATGGAAACTAATCAAGGAGAAGCAACTTAGAACTAAGGAAAACTTCCTAACATTAACCAGTGGAACAGCTTGCCTTCAGAAATCATGAGAGCTTCATCACTGGAGGTTTTTAAAAAGAGACTGGACAGCCACTTGTCTGAAATGGTATAGGATCTCCTGCTTGAGCAGGAGGCTGGACTGGAAGACCTCCAAGGTCCCTTCCAGCTCTATTCTAATTTTATTCTAGTGTAGGCAAAACCCAAACTCAAATCTTCATTCAATCATTAAGCTTACTAAGTTGATTGGGCTGGTCCTCCTCAGTCACACTTATTGATTTATATTTTAAATACTCTTGGATTTTCTATTAATACATGGTGACCATGGGAAGGAAACAATAACAGCAAATGATATCAGGAAGTGTTTGTACAATTGATGAAATTTGTCTCATTTGCACAATGACACATGATGGTTGTGGTACTGTTTTGAATCAAATATGTATATAGTGCTTATTCTGTTCTCTTTTTGTTGATATGAAATCAGCACTCATCAGTTGGGTAAAGGAAGACATCTATCTTAGGGAGACAGAGAAAGCAGGTTAAAGTGGCTTTTGGGTTTTGGCCTTCAACATCTGGTGGTTTATCTCCTTTGATTCTGGATGTGTTTGGAGGTTCGCCTGAACTCATGGCTCTTGTTTGATGAGCAGGTGGCTAAGGGCCCTTTGCACAGATTTGTCTTGAGCACCAATTACAGGTTTTCCAGGGCTGGGAAGCCTCACAGTCATTCATGCCTTAGTCACCTCTTAGCTGTATTATTGCAAAGTGGAGCTGCCCTTGGAGACCACTCAAAAGTTACAACTGGTCCAGAACACAGTGGCTCATACAATATTGGTTCTGCATAAGTTCGTCCACATTATAATTTTGTTGTGTGAGCAGGCACTGATTTTTTTAAATTTACAGGTTTTATGCTTGTTTAATTTGCTCAGAGTGGCTTAAGATGGGTTGCCATATAAATTGTTTAATTTGAATATAAATAAATATTTAATATTTTAATTTTTACAGGCTTGTTTCAGATTTCACATATTATTAAACCCTTGTATACACTGTTAGGAGGGGGAAGTTAGCTTTACCATGTGATTTTGTTTTAGTGTCCATTAAACTCCAACATACAACTATCAGAATCACGTGGTGCTGCTGTTTTCCCTGAACTCTATTGATATATAGCTAATATACAATGAAGGATTTAAATGTATTTTCATTGAAATAACTCTTGCATGTCGACTATCATTGTGTTAAGAAACAGGGTTTTATAATAATCTCTTTCGTATGTGAGTGGTTCTGCATTCAGACGTTCAGTCTTCCCTTCTCCAGGGACATAATGATGTAGTACAGTCCAGAAAAACAAAAAAAAGAAAAAAGAAAACCAACACATTGTTTATCCTGCATACATAGATAAGTTTTAGAAGTGGTAATGGAATAAGAAAACCTGTTTGTACCCGAGAAGTGACTGCAGGAATTTTATGTTCCTGATTCCTCCAGGATGTTAAAAAATCAATTTTTCTGTTCAGCACTTAAAATGAAACTGAAAGCTAGTTGCACAAAGCCTATACCAATCTTATATACTTAAGGAAGTTTTCTCTCATCTGACCTATGTTATAAATTAACAGTGTATTGCTGGAAGTATTCATTTGCTTATATAGAAAACTCTGGCCATATAAGTAAACAAAGTTATTCAGAATTCATGCCGATATCATAAATAAATACTTTCTGGAGAATTAAATGGAACAGGCCTGTGTGGAAATTACTGTGTTTCAATAACATTTAAACAAAATAAGGTAAAACAATATAATGTAGAGGATGGAAAACTGTTCTCCTATTGAATCCAATCCAATCCAGCCAACAAACTTCCATGTTCTGCTTCTTCAAAGGGGCACAATCCCAGATTATTGAGTTACAAGTTGTTTCCTTATGGAGACTTTCCATTCTATCACAAAGAAACCATTATGAACAATTTTTTCACCAGATTTATCAGTTCCCCCCAATGTTTAGTTTTAGAACAAAGTTTAGATTAGATTTAGATTAAGTTCGCACACTGTATTAAGTTTTGTCTTTTCATAGAACAAAAATAAACCATAATTGACTGACTTTGCATAACACTTTTAAGCCATAAACCAAACAAACCCCTATTCTGGCTTACTAATATGAGTGAACTGAATCCCAGAGACTTCACTTCTGTTGCACCAAATTACTGCTGACAGATCTCCCCTCCATGTATTCATCTTGCCTTTCTATTTTTCCATTACATCACAAAATAAGGATTCCATCGGTTAAATGTTGATTGTCTGTGTTAGAGAGATTTGTTTTTAAAGTTTTAAACAAATAGAAGAGAAGAGGTGTTTTTCTCAGGACTAAGGAATTTTGTTCCAAAACAGTAAAGAATGACAAAATTGTATGGACTCAATATCTCCTACACCTCAGTAGAAAAAAATAAATAAATTTACTGCCATTTTTGTGGTTGAGTGAAGGGCAGATTTGTTTGGCTCCTATACTTGCTCCCAGTTTTTTTTTTTTTGCTTGTTTCTTATTTAGACTTTTAGATATAGTTTGTTTCTTTTTTAGATCTTTCACTAGCTGATAGCACAGATCTATAACAATCAAGTCCATGAACTTTTCTTTCATTAAGATGAGTCTTCATTATCTATAGCAGCTCAATATGGGTTTTTTGATTAAAAAGTGTTAGCATTCAAAAGTTACCAAGTTCAGGGCTGAAACATGAAATCTGTTGCAAAAGGAATTTGCATGGATACACTGTGGTAGCTAAGATACAGATAGGACAAGAATCTTGTGTCAGGCAACTGACTTTCACAGCTACCTTTTAATCTTTTGTTGGTTCAGCTACTTTTGTATCCAACCTGCTGTAATAATTGCTGAGCAAGAAAAGATTCCTATCTTGCAAAAGATTTATTAAGGGTGAAATGAAAGAAACTTCTCTCTTGAACACAATAACTGAAAGTATCTCAGGAAGCTGCCAGTTTGATTTTCTAATTTATCTTCCCTCTTTCCAATCTATGCTTCACATTTTTTTTCAAGAAATGTATCTTTTGTTTTTGGCAATGACCTTTTCAGAAATGGAGGTGAGCCAATAGGAGTACAACCTAGAAAGCTAACTGATAGACTTATGATTCAGAAAGGAGTAATTCCACTTCCAGATAATGTAAGCAAACATTGTTCATAGCAAACAGAAGCAGGTAAATTGCCTTAAAAAAAAAAAGGCTAGAGGCTTTTACAGAAAGCATTAGTTTTACAAGAGAAATCTAGTCATGTTGATTGCTATTAATGTTGGTTTCTCTTCTAGGTTTCCATCTTCCAGTTTGACCACTGAAATGAATGGACAGTGATTACTTGTCCATAAAAGCATGGAACCTCTTAGAACTTCATTGGTATCTGAAGAACAAACTTCTACAGAGATTGATGATCGACATTATTCATTGCAAGGTAGGCTTTATTTAAATGCCACAAAATATACTTATTGAATTTTTTATGCAGCAAATATTTATGGTCATAGCCTCATTAGCAGTTTATTTCAGATCACAGGATAGACTTGAAATAAAGTAAAATGAATAAGATTAATCTAACTTGGTATCTTGCTTCTGATCATAATCAGCTGGATTTTACCAGCAAAGAAATAATTTTGTCATCTGAATACTGATGTTGTGCTAAACTATATTGTTGTTTGTCTGATTTGAGATCAGAGCATAGATATTATTTTATTCAAAGTGAAGAGCCACTTGTATCTGAAGGCATGCCAAGAGCTTCAAATCCAAAAACAGCGGGTAAAGTCAGGTTAAATATTAAATTTAATATATCTGGAATGGAAATGAAATGCTAATATATAACTACATGTAACTGAATATTCTCCAATCATGTATTTTTATTCTTTTGCTACATTAAAAACTATCGTTTGGATTGGTGAGGAATGTACTTAATTTTTTTAATGGATGGGACAAATGCAGGCATTTTAAATTATATACATTATATAGAAGCCAAATCATTACATAGAACCAAGCATAGTTTAATACATTCTGGGTTATACCAAAGGTGCTTTTCAAAAGGCAACTGGTCTTTGTTATTTGTGTGAAGACCAAGAAGTTTGCTTGAAGATCCAATAAGCTTTTTTTTAGTTCAACTGAAGAAGCTTCTTGGATGGAAAGTGAAATGTCATCAAGTGAAGAAACAGTTGCTTATTGAAAAAAGCACCTTTGGGACCACCATGACCTGGATGACAGAATCTCCATAGACATTCTGGGTTATACATTTTTTATGAATAAATTTCACAAAATTGTAAGTGTATGAATTTACACTCTGAACGTTCACTTCATCTAATGGCATTAGGATCAATTGTTTCCTCTTGTTTAGAATGTATTGGTTGTTCTGTTTCACTAGTTTAAAAAACTAATTTGCTTTTGGAAGAAGAATTATGTTGAAATGTGGTAAATTGGTGAAACCTAAAACAAGTGAACCAATTCTGGTCCACCAAGTGGTGCCTCTGATATATCCAAACAGGGGCAAGTGGGAACCTTCTGCAGAACATGCCTAAACTTTGGAGGAAGAGCTTTGTATAGGCTCAATAAAAATTGTAAATTGCTCTTTTCAAAGATTTTGCACAACCTTAATAGAAATAATTTTGCTTTCATACTCTTGCTCTTGTGAAGATTTGTTAAGAAAAATGTCTGATGTTCAGAAATCCTCAGCCCAAGTACTTATCTATTTTGTATTTCTTGAATAGAGGTGATCATTTAATATGAAAAAGCAGATTGGAAAAATGGGATGTTTGTTTATTTAATTTTATTTCTGAATGACATTACAAGCAAGCATTGTAACCTGCAGAGTAGTGTACATGCTAAAGGCAGAATGTCACCTGAGGCTAAAAAGGACCCTTGAACATAAACTTGGGGAACCTGTGCAAACATTGCAGAGAATACTATGTTATATAGATGAATGATCTATTGTAAGTCAATTCTCTTTTAACTTTAAGAATATGAGAGGTTAGTTGGGTACTCCTTTAATCAAACTTTCATTACTACTGCCAAAATCATAAATTTAATACATGGACAAGATTATAACAGGACATGGCTAACTTTGTACATGGTGTCTAAATATGGTTTCCTTAAACATGATTTAGTGAATTAACTCAATAACTTCATAACTAAAATGTATGTGATCAGTGTAAGATAATGATTATATTTGTTATCTGTATTCTGTGATTAATTTTGTTTTACTGAATTCTGTCTGTTTCTGAATTGCCAACAGAAACTGGATTTGCACAATATACTGGGCTAAAATGACTAGATAAACAAGATATTTTGAACAGATTGATAGAAATATGATTTAAATCAGTCAACATGACAAATTATTTTTTCCAATTTACTATATTATGTGAAGCCAGTGTCGTGGTATGAAAACCACTTGAGGTTTATATGACATGAGGCTTATATAACATCGTATTAAGCCAACCAATTGTGCCTTTATTGATGAACTATGGATAACACAATATGTGAATCCAGTATATATAAATACACCTACAAAAATTTACACTTCTGAGCTTGTTTTCTATTACTTCAAAAGTTAGGAATTTAATTTTTTATGCTTGTAATTGCAAAGGAGGGGATAAAGTAATCTATAAAATCTTAGACAGCTTGCTTTCTCACCTGCATGGAATTCTAGTTGCTCTTGGCTATTGGGCAAGTTACAAGCCTGTATCTATGTGCTAACAATGAAGAAAGAGTAACACAGCAATTGTTTGTCATCTTGCTTAGTCACCTTCCTGGAATTGTGGTTGGCTGGAAAAGTGGATAAGCACAAACCTAATCCAAGTGATTTAATAAATCAAGTTTTTTGGTATATATTTTGACATTATCTGTCTTCTTATTGATACACACTTATCATTTGGAAGAGAAGGAAAGTGCAGTTCAAAGAAAATCTTTAGCCCTAGTTATGAATGAAGCCCTACTTCATTGCAAAAAATGTGAAAGAGCTGTATAATTTATCAAGTAAGTATTCTGTTGATAGTGATTTTCCTGGTTGGTTTTCATGAACAGAAATGCATAGACTTTATGCATCCCATGTAAGTGTTTTTATGACTTGCTATAAAAACTTCTGTAAGTCAAAGTCAAACATCAAACCCACATGTTCATATTATATATACATATTATAAATACAACTAATGTGGTGCAATGGTTAGAATGCAGTACTGCAGGCTGACTCTGCCCACTGCCAGGAGTTTAATCCAGAGCGGCTTGAGTTTGGCTCAGCCTTCCATTCTTCTGACATTGGTAAAATGAGGACCACATGCTGACATTTGTAAACTGCTCAGAGAGTGCTGTAGGAGCACTATGAAGTGGTATACAACACTAAGTCTATTGAAGGTATTTGCTATGGTGCAGTAGCACCTCTGTTTAATATTTGTTTTTAGAAAGGAAAATCAGTTCACCCTCCTCCTTAAAAAACAAATAAAGTCATAAATGCCAAGGATGAAGAAATAGTGAATAAATTCCATGATGACTCATAGCATTTTCCATTTGATTGGGCTACTATGCAACCACACTGATTTGAGATAAGTATTATTTATTTATTAAATAAATATTATTTATTTAAAACCACCTGATTGTGGTTTTAATCTGCTTCTCCTTAGTCTGAAAATGTTTGTGTGTCCTTTCTGGAGACAGAGAGCTAATGTGGATCCAACAGCCTCACTGATATATGAGAATCCAAGAGGCATCATGGGTAAAATCAGCCAGGCTACACCTAACATTATGGATATGGATATCCATTTGTGCAACAGGACTAAAAAAAGGGCTTCCTTCCTCCTTGCATGACCCAGGTATCTTCTTAATTCACCTGGAACATATTTGTGTATACTTGGGATAATACAGAGAGGAAGAGGAATCTGTTCTGCTAACTGATAACAGTGGTTACAATTTGTAATTGCTTGCTCTTCCTTGCTGTGTATGAAGGAATAAATTAATATTTCTGATGCTGTGCCACTTGCACAGTTATGTTGTGGATAAGGAACATTTTATTTTATGCTGCTTCTGGTGTAATGACTTAGAGTGACCTTCAAATATCAAAAATTATTAAGGCAACAATATTGCAGAACTTAAAAATGAATAGAAAAGAAAGAACATTCATCCATAACATTCCCACAAGGAAGGCCTGGGTGGAAAAGTAAGTCTTCAATAAAGGCATGGTGGATAGTCCTTGACTTATAACAGTTTGTTTAGTGACCATTCAAAGTTACAATGACACTTAAAAATGACTTATGACAGTATTCCACACTTACAACCATTGCAGCATTCCCATGGTCACATGATCAAAATTCAAACACTTAGCGACTGGTTCACATTTATGATGGTTGCAATGTCCTGGAGTCATGTTGATTACCTGTTGCGACCTTTGGAGAAGCAGAGTCAATGCAAAAGTCCGATTTACTAAACAACTGTGTCACTAACTTAACAACTGCAGTGATTCACTTAATTGTGGCAAGTAAGATCGTACAATGGGGCAAAATTCACTTAACAAATGACTTACTTAGCAACAGAAATTTTGGGCTCAATTGGTCATAAGCCAAGGACTACCTGTATAGTAAGTTCTCATGGATTTCAGGGGAAAGAGTATCCCAGACAGCAGGTAACATCCTAGAGAGGTTCCCTATCAGTAACCAAAAGAGAACATTGCCAATCACAGCACATACAATAAGACCTCTTTTCATAAGCTTTTTGATCACCCAGTTCTGCAATGGACAAAAAATCTGGAATTTAGACTACTGCAAGTTGTTTTATACTTACAGGCCCAAAGAAAAACTTTGAACCTGGGTTGGGAATTAATTGGCCACTTATGCAATTGCTTTAATATTTAGCAGTAACATCTAATGTAACTGATCTCCTTCTCAGCAAACAAGTAATTGCATTCTTCATCAATTGCAGCTTCAAAACAAAATATATCATTCTACTGTAATCTCAATGTATGGTTACTGGTGTACACCAGCCGAAGCTGGTAATAGGCAGCAGACAGACTAAAGATAGACATTGTTTTATGATGCAATATTGAGTTTACTGTCCATTGTTGACTCTGGATGATGCTATTTATCAGCAGCTTACTGCTGTTGCTTACATGACTTTACCTCAAAGCAAATTAATTTTGCTTAGCATCTATTAGACCTATGGACAGAAAGAAGAACTCTTCAGACATTTGGTGACAAAGATTGTAAGTATAATTATATGATTATTAAGATCTTCCCTCTATCACACTCCCTCCCTAAGCCTGAGAGTGCCAGGAAAGGGAATGAGGTATGCATCTGGGAGAGAAGGAAGAGGTGGGTGTGAACTCCCATTGAACAAGCCTATGCAGGATTTACATTCCATGCCTGCTGATCCAATTTGCACACCATCTGCCAAAGCACAATTCCCTTTCTTAACCTATTTAATTCTCATGCATAGGACCTTATTCAACAGACATTTGGACAAATCAGTTGTAAAAGCAGGTACTGCTTAATTGAACAGGACACTCTCATACCTTCTATCAGAGAAGAGATCATGAAAATATTGAAACATAAGCTAGAAGAAATAGCAATAGCACTTAGACTTATATAACACTTCACAGTGCTTTTGAGCTCTCTCTAAGCAGTTAAGTATGTTAGCATCTTGCCCCCAACAATATGGGTCCTCATTTTCTTGACCTTTTATGGAAGGCTGAATCAACCTTGAGCCAGTGAGATTCGAACTATTGAACTGCTGGCAGCTGGAGGTCAGCAGAAATAGCATGCAATACTGCATTCTAACCACAGCGCCACCACCACTCTTAGAAAATTGCTGCTTTGTCCTTTATTTATAGAGAAAGGGCTGTATCTTCTAAAAATTAGATTATTTGTCACAGTTTATCTTGTGATTTTGTTGCATTACCATGTTCTTGGAAATATAAATATTTCCATTGAGTCAGTTTCTGAAAGATACTTTGTAAATCTTCATATAATAGATATCAATAATAGGGTAGAAGTTGGGTCACAGCAGTTTTTCTCGGCCTTGTGTTAAACTAAAGATGCCATAATAACATCAGTAATTGTTTTCTTGTCAGGAAAGATTCTAATTGATGGCAAAAGGCTCCATATTCAATTCCAAACATTGACATATTAAAAGATCTCAGGAGCAGATGATGGAGTAGTGTAGTAGAGTACACTGGAGTAGTAGAGCCATCTTAATTCAAAGATTATTATATATAACCTCTGCAAATCTCATAGTTCATTTTAGCTATAGTGAACAATACTGGAAATGATAGACAGATGAAATAACTGAACCTAAATTCCATACATTCAGATTACAGTTGCATTTCATTTTTAATGAAATATATGCACAGATTGCCTTTTTTGTACATCTGCTTTAAAATCTGTGCCCATGACCATTCATTTAGTGTTCTTGGAGTTTCAAATAATTCTTGAGTACTGAATAATATCCATCCCCTCTTTAAAAGCATCCCATTGATCTTGAGTTACATATTCAGTGTAGTTTGCCTAATTACTAACGTGCAATTGCCTAGGGTATGTGATTCTAAAGCTTTAATTCTTGCAGCACCAATGCTAGGGATTGGGGAAATTGTGGGATGAGCAGTGAGAAAGATCTGATAGTGTATGATATGAACAAACACAGATACACATGAGATTTATTTTAATTGAGAATTAACCCAAAAGTTTCTTGTTAATGAGGTTGTGCAAGAAAGTTGGCAACAAACTAAACATAAGGGCATATAGCAGATGTGGTGGGCAGGTAAATTAAAATATGAGAAACTGGTTGCCTTGCGGTCCATCAAGTGATTATCCTTACATCTATTCATTTTGTAGTCCCAGGTGTATAGACATTGACAATAATCCTGCTGATTTCAGTGGCATTTGGCAGAGTAGAAATCAACTTGGGGTTAGCAGTGTTCTATAGTAATCTTGTCCAGGTTGGTGCTGGGCAGATGTGTTGAACCCTTACCAAACTAAATCACAGCAGAATAAAGTAATGAAGGTGACCTGTCAAGATGCCCTTTTGAACTGCAATTTAAGATTTTTAAATTAAGGACATTGATAAATTAAAGACGGAGGGAAGGAAATGTACATGAAAAATTGTGACAACATGATTATATTGGCCATTTCCCTGTGGTAAGATGGGTGGCTAATACATTAAATAAATAAATAAAAATAAAATATGCAGATTAGAATAAATCCCCCAAAGCAAAATTAAAGAATGGCAGACTTCTAACAATGAATGGTTTCTAGCAGTGAAAACAAGGGCATTGGTATATGACTTACACCAATATTTCAGTATTGTCTAATCTTGAATTTTCAAACTCTTCAGATGTATGAACCTCAGCCCCCCCAATTCTCTGCTGAGAATTCTGTGGATTGATATTTATGCATCTGGAGTGCATCCAAATGGGGAAAGCGGTTAAGATGCAATGGGCTATAATCACTCTAGACGTTAACAAAAGTTACTAGAGATTTTAGGAGTTTTCATGGAAAACTACAGCTGTCCCATCCCAGGTGGGATTCAATTTTTTTTACCACTGATTCTGTGGGTGTGGCTTGGTGGGCATGGCAGGGGAAGGATACTGTAAAATCCCATTCCCTCCTCACCCCACCAACCTGCTTTCCAGCTCCGTTCTCCTGTGCAGGGCAGCTGGAACTCGGGAGGCAGAGAATAGATGAGGGCAGGGCCAGTCAGAGGTGGTGTTTGCTGCTCTCCAAACTGTTCAAAATTTCCACTACTGGTTCTCCAGAACTGGTCAGAATCTGCTGAATACCACCTCTGAACTGTCCCATTGCCTTTCTCAGATGTGGATGATCAATAGTTATTTACCTTTGGAAAAAAAGATCACCTTGCATACGTAGTATTTTTAAAAAGGAAATGCACAGTTTCTAATCCAATATCTTGACTAAAATGTATTGTAGGTCACTCAGTTACTCTAAGCAAGCAATTGGAGCAAGATAATTCCAAGATAATTTACTGTCTTATTAAAATCCTCTGACACAAATAGTCTATTCATCATTCCTTCAGATGTGAAAAGTCTGTTTTAATGAACCACATGGTAGAAGAATGGGAGCTTTTGCAAAATTATTACTTCCTGGAGTTGTCTGGTATGGAAAAAGAATAGCCTTGTGTTGAAAATAAATGAGAGGGAACTGTGGAGGGTGGAAGCAGCAGCTGCAGTGGGGACTGAAATACCATTGGGTACCCTGGATAAATAATTACTGCCTGCAAAGTAGCAGTGGCTACTTCATACAGTCTTTTGACTGCTACAGACTTCATTGAATTGTGAACAGTTTGATTGAGGCTGCAAGACTTTATGTACAACTTGTCTAGCCAATATTTCTCAACCTCACAAACTTGAAGATATATGGACTTCAACTCCCAGAATTCCCCAGCCAGCATGTTTAAAGTTGAGGCTGACAAACACTGATCTAGGCCCAAGGTCTGTTAATATCAATTGTATCAGTTTTGAATTAATAGACAAAAGATAGCAATATTTCATTGCATATTGTTCCAAACTTGTGACTTGTGGCTAAAATGCTTTTACTTGCTTTTGTTAAAAAAATAATAATTTTATAGGTGTCTGATAGAAACCATAATGGTGTGATATATATCATGATGTCATTGCACAAAATGCATACAATACCTGTTTATTTGCATAATGAAATCATTATATGCCCCGCTTCTCTAGATATCCCTGTAATTTCTTTGCCTTTCAAAAAATGGGACTATAAGAGTAACCCACAATGAAATATATTTTAACACTAATACATTAAAACAGATTTCTGATTTTAAGGGTTTTTTTCTTTTCTTTTCTGATACAACTCAATCTCTTCAGATTGGAGTCAGATTCATGGATTGTAAAGTCAACCAGTAAATAATACAGTATAATTTATTAATATCAACCTAAAAGATTGCATGGAAAATTGGTATCACCATTATATATAGACTGGATTTCCAAGTTGTGCTAAGCTATAATGTGGTTCGTTTGGTTTTCACTTAGCATGTCATGAGAACTCAAACACGGTAGTTTGTAAATAATTTTTTTTGTTTACTGTGATCAGCCAATCCACTCAATTGTGGCTTTTTAAAAAATACATTCACCCAGAGTCAAAAAACTTATAACCAAGCCAGGATGATTGATCGATGTCTATGTGTTAATGTGCTTTCTAAATGCTGATATAACTCTTCAATCTAGTTCTCTATCTAAAAAGTCTCATGAAAGAAGAAAAGAACCTTGAATTGTGCAAAGCATTTAAAAGCAGTCTCAAAGATGCTTTTTCAAGAGGCAATTGGACTTTCTGGTTTTTATTTGAAAACATTTTGCTTCTCATCCAAGAAGCTTTTCAGTTCTGACTTGATGGTGGGGAATGGAAGGATCCAGTCAGAGCTGAAGAAACTTCTTGGATGAGAAGCAAAACATCTTCAAAGAAAAACCAGAAAGTCCAGTTGCATCTTGAAAAGGCATCTTTGGAACAACCATGACCTGGATGACTGAGAATCTCCATAGACCTTTAAAAGGAGCTTTGAGCAAAGTACAGTGGTATTAACAAAGCAGTTCTCCTCAAAGTGTTCAAGCAGCCAGACCTCCTGAACCACTGTGAAAGCATTCCCTAGTCACCTGCACATGTGTACGTACAGATATTTTAGCTGGGATCACAAGTGAAGAAAAGCAGGTGGGCATGAAGTCACAGCCAAAGCAAAGTGGCTATGTATGGGCACACATGTGGAGATAACAACTTTCTTAAGTAGCACACAAAATCTTTCCCCTTTCCAATTTGTGGATTTCCCCCCGCCCCATGGAACCAGTTCCTGGTGCCCAAAAGGATGGGGGGGGGGGGGGGG
>BHFT01021461.1:104324-141133 GCA_004320025.1 Laticauda laticaudata
GGGGGGGGGGGGGGAGGGACCGTGTTTCTAAAATACAGAAAACCCAACAAAAATGGAGCTGTCAACTAAAAAGATAGCCATAATAGTAGCCAAGGTGGCTGCTCCAGTTAAAATGGAATAATCCTTTATCTTTTGCTCTGATGTTGATTCCTAAAGCAGGTCAGAAAATATCTGTGCCTCTGTGTAAGGAAAAATGGTCAGATTATTATTTCCTTGGCTTTTAAAGATGCAAAAACTCTGGCACACTGAGTAGTGCTTGTCATTTGAAGACTTCTGTGCCCCACAACATATATTGAATTAATCTTGTCTGTCTCTCTGTCTATCTATCACATTTTTAAACCTCCCATCTCCCACGCAGAGGGCCTTTCAGTAGTGAAATTGTTTTAGCACAGATAATGAGAGTACACTCTGCCCCTCATCTCTAACTTGACCTGAGCCTCTCATTAAAGAAATCCAGCAAGGCCTCCTAGGTGTTCCTCCTGCACTGCCATCCTTGAAATTAGTTTGCTTTATCTTCAGTTACACAAAAGTTTTCCCTTCTGTGAGAAGCCGATAACGAAGCAAAAACCAAAAACAAACTACACTGAATAAAGTTCCTTGACAGACCAGGATAGATAATTGCCAACTTCAGGAAGATAACCAGATACAGTCCAATTGAAGAACACCAACCAAGATAAACCTTTAGGAATAAAACACTAATTTGTCTCCAGCGTCTGTTAGCGTGCAGGTCCAAACTCATGCAAATCTCAGACATTTTACCCTGATCCTCTCCTCTTGAGTAGACCACGTTTTACCTTGATGGTCTCCTCCCTGCATGCCCTAGGATGGATAGGGGATGGGCCTGGGTCCTCCTCTAATTGCTCAGCCGGCCTCTGCCCTTCCCCAACCTCCTCCACCACCTCTGGAGCCACACTCCTACTCCCTGTTGGCTGTTTCTCCTCTTCCTCAGAGTCAGTCTCCACCAGGGGCATGACAGTTATGATCAAAGGGATTCAGGCTTGCTCTCCTTGGCTGCTATCATCTTCATACCATAAAGCAGTGGACCCCAACCTTTTTTGTACCAGGGACCAGTTTCACGCAGAAACACTTTTTCAAGGACCAGCAAAATCAATTCTTCCCCAATAGTAAAGGGCTTCTTTGCTATTTCTTTACTAAAAATATATTTTTATGTATATTTTAATCATGATTATCAATTCTTTGCGGCCCGGTACAAAATGATCCACGGACCTATACCGGTCCAGGGCCCGGTGGTTGAGGACCCCCTGCCATAAAGGACACAAAACACTGTTTGCAACTTTAGTTCTGCTTACAGTTTGGTAGTTCAAATCTCACCAGAGTCAAGGTTGACTCAGCCTTCCATCCTTCAGAGGTGAGTAAAATGAGGACCCAAATTGTTGGGGACAATATGCTGACTCTGTAAACCGCTTAGAGAGGGCTGTGAAAGCACTATAAAGCAGTATATAAGTCTAAGTGCTATTACTATTTCTATACCATGTTTAACTATTGTTTTGGCAGTAATTTGTTGAGTATGATATAGTGCAGGGATCACCAACCTTTTGGACCTCAGGGACCACCAAACTCATAATTTTAAATCCCGCAGACCAGTGACCCTGGGAAAATCCCCCAAAAAGTTGGTGACCCCTGCAGTGGTTGCAGACCACTGATATAGTGGCTGGGTTTATCTATTGCAAGTCATAAACAATGGGTTTTCATCCTACTAAGAACTGGATTCTTACAATGTTGAACATGTACTCCATAGCCTAGCTATAATGAAATGTATGGTCCACCTTGGGGAACAAGGAGAAAAGGTGCTGCTTAGAAAATAATTAGACAAGAGAGACAGAAGCCCCCAATGACTTAAAAGTCAGAGAAATAAATTTAGGAAGAACCCATCTTAATGAACCTAGCAGTTAAAAGTGACAAAGGGAAATTTGCAGCTTCAGACTTGCAAGACTAATGTAGCCTTACAATAAAATAGAATAAATTCCTCTAGTCCTATTTGCTGTCTGGTTTCCTTGGGAGGACTGATACAGTGTTAGCACAAGGGGTACACAATGTTTGGAGTTTGTCTAATTGTCTTTGCAATGGTTTTGAAAATATTAGATTTCTTGTGAAAAATGCCATGCTAATGATTTAATCCTTATTTTGAATGAGGAACATGATAATCCCTTGTGACTCTTTGCATAACAAATACCAGTGAAATGTAAATTAAATGCAAACTTAATGCTGCCTTGAGTCATGATGTTGAAAAATATCTTGCTTAGCAAAGCATTTTAAAAGGGTATTCAAAGTAAAAAAAAAACCCTTCCTTACTCATGAAGTACAGTATGAGTATTTCTCATTGTAAACAGGGATTTTAATATAAACTTGTGATATAAGGTAGCATTTTTTCTGAGAAAAATATATTTTTGAAAGTAGAAAGTAGGAGTGTGTATGGATATTCTTAGTCATCCAGGTCATGGTTGTCTCAAAGGTGCTTTTTTCAAAAGGCAGCTGAACTTTGTTTTTCCCCTTGAGGAAGAAGACATTTTGCTTCTCATCCAATAAGGTTAATCAGTTGTGACTGGATGGCAGGTGTGTGTGTGGGAAATGGAAGGATCGTGTTTCTTTGCAGTCATTTGGTCACTAGCACTGAGTTAGCATAGTCAGAATTGATGAAACTTCTTGAATGAGAAGCAAAAGGTCTTATTCAAGGAAAAAACATAATCCAGTTGCCTTTTGAAAAAGCACCTTTGAGGCAAAGTAGAAGTAAACTGCTCTTTAACTCACCATAGTATCTGTATCTGGGAGAGCATTTCTTAGATTGTCGGGAAAGGAAATTGCACTTTTACATACTTTGGGAGAAGCATCTATTTTTTTAAAATGGGAAAATTGATAAAAACCCCATGTATGGAAACAATATGCATAGGTCGGTGTTTTGCACAGGGAGCAACAGATAAATGATGCATGTTTTTTGTCAAATATCAAGAATCAGGTACATAAGGGCATCTTTCATGTGGTAGCATCATCATGCTCAAGTCATTTTGCCCTCATCTTAGTTTTCTGTGGGTGCTACTGGCAGAAGAAATTCTTCTTGGGATAACACTTTAGTTTTTCCAAAAAGGGTTTAATTTTAATGTTGCTATCACAAATTCAATTTTGATCAAGAAAAGAAGCTCAGAACAGCTTGCTGCCACACCAGAGTTATTTAATTATTTTTGCATGTGAAGAGAAAAAGAAGTTGCCCCTTCTGTAACATGCCTTTCTCTTAAGGAATTCAAATTGCAATCCTCTTCCCCTGAATTTGGGCAGCCATAATGATAGAAATCTTCAGCCCTCAACTTCAGACCACACATACCTCTTCTGTTTACTTGTGATTCTCAGTATTCATCAGATGTCCCCAACAAATTACTGAATCTCTGCATCATAATTTCTGTTGGAAACAGTAAGCTTTGCTAAACCTTTTAGAAGCCTAAAGTTGCGGATAAAGTTTGCTGTGTTGCTATATCTTGCCCTGGCCTCTATGACTGGAATTGGTTACCAAGGGCCGTTCACATAAAAAAAAATATCTTGTCACACAAGATCATTTTCATAATATACAGTCCAAATTAAAAAGAAAATAACTCTTACTAGTAGGTGAGGTGCAAAGGTGACAAGAATTTCTTTAAAATCTTTCATGCTTTAAAGCAAGGAACAAATGCAAAAGAGTTGCTTGAACATGGTGATTAATAATCAACCCTAATTCCATCCTTCAGTTATTTTTGCGTATACTTACTTATGCCAAGTACTTCTCAATGTAGCCATGTACTCCATTGACTTCCTGCTAGCTGGCTCAGCAGCAGTGTCCCTGTGTGCTGCATGGACAGGACTTTGGTTGAAGGCTAGGATCAGATGAGTTAGGTACAGTGGGACTTAATACCATCTTCCCATTATTGTTTGGACTTGGGCTTTCTGTGCCCCATCAGCTGACAATAACTTATCTTCGAGGGGATAGTATCATCCAAATTTGGTGTTTCCAGACAGCAAAAATAATATTGAAAAAAAATTGCCTGTGAATGATAATAACAGATTGCTTAGTCCAGGGGTGTCCAACTCATGTCATCATGGGGGCATCATGTGATGTATCGGGACTTTTTTCTCCTTCAATAAACTGGGTGGGGCGTGGCTAGTGCATGATGCATTCGGCTCATGGGCCAGGAGTTTGACAGCCCTGGCCTACTGTGTCTGCACTTCTAGATATCTCTAATTTTCCACTCAGATTCTATAGATGCTAAATTCCAGGTTCTTTTACTTCTAGTCAGTATCAATTCACAGCATAGCACCTGAAGTTCAATAAATGTTTTGTTTTCTCTGCAATCTTTAGAACTCCAGAGCACATGTGCTTGATTAAGTTGCAGCCTCACTGAGCACCAAGTCAAGGCACTAATAAAGAATATAACTCAACGTGATGCAAGGCTAAGATTGTTGTTTAAAAACACTGTACATGGGGAGAATACCATTAAGCCAAATATAAAGAAACCTCTCCCTTTCATTTTTCCACTGAAATTGTACACATTTGATGATCCAAACTCTGTCAAGGACCTTGGAGTGCTCATCTCTAATGATCTAAGCGCTAGAGCCCACTGTAACTACATAGCCAAAAAAACATGAAGAGTTGTTAACCTAATCTTACATAGCTTTTTCTCTGGTAATATTACACTAACAACTAGAGCATACAAAACATTTGCTAGATCAGTGCTTGAATACAGCTCATCAGTCTGGAACCTGCATTACGTACCTGATATTAACACAGTTGAGAAAGTCCAGAAATATTTCACAAGAAGAGTTCTCCACTCCTCTACTCGTTGCAGAATACCTTATGCCATCAGACTCGAAATTCTAGACCTAGAAAACCTACAACTACGCCGCCTTTGGTCCGATCTAAATATAGTATATAAAATCATACATTGCAATGTCCTACCTGTCAATGAATACTTCAGCTTCAACCATAACAACACAAGAGCAAACAATAGATACAAACTCAAGGTTAATCGCACCAAAGTTGATTGCAGGAAATACGACGTCAGCAACAGAGTGGTCAGTGTCTGGAATACTCTACTTGACTCTGTAGTTTTTTCCCAAAACCCCCAAAACTTTAACTTTAGACTGTCTACTGTTGACCTCACCCCTTTCGTAAGAGGTCTGTAGGGGGCGTGCATAAGCACAGCAATGTGCCCACTGTCCCTGTCCTATTGTTTCTTATATATTTTTTTTTCTGATATGTATCCATGTATTCATAACTATGTTTTTACTTACACCTATTATCTTGTAAGTAATTGACAAATATAAATAAATAATTAAATAAAAATAAAATAAATAAACATGTCACTGCAAAGAATCCTGTGTATGAATTTGAGTATTTTTAGCTTGGTGAAGTAATGCGCAGAGGCAATCGAGTCATTATTTCCATGCATTTGAAATATTATCACATATGTTATATGATACATTTGTTTTTTGCTCTGGAGAAAAGGGCCACTTATCAACAAGAAAAAGATATTAATTTTCATAGAATCTTTACTTGCTATTATAACTTGAGATATTTTTTTGTGGGTGGGAGTTGATTTCAAGTCAGTTTTTTATTCCTGGAGACTGCCTGGACAAGATTTTGGAAGTGGTTTGACATTGCCTTCTTCTTAGGCCTAAGAGAGAGCAACTAGCCCAAATCACCCAACTAGATTTGTGCCTAAGACAGGACTAGAATTTATAGTCTCTAGTCTGCTGCCTTAACCACAACACTAAACGGATTCTCTGTTTAAATAAATAGTATGCTGTAGCTGGACGATATGTACGCATGCTGTGCTTGCTTTTCAGAGGCTTAAATGGAGAGATGCTATTTGAAGGCCTTTCTTTTTCTTGATGTTTTCAGTTTTTAAACTAAAACTCTTAGAGCAGGGATCTTCAAACTTGACAGCTTTAAGACTTGTGGACTTCAATTCCCAGAATTCCTCCTTCAGTCATGTTGGCTCATGAATTCTGGGAGTTGAAGTCCACAAGTTTTAAACTTGCCAAGTTTGAAGACCCTTGCCTTAGAGAGAGCTGAAAAGCACTGTGAAGTGATATATAACTCTAAGTGCTATTTCTCAATGTAGATATTTAAATGGGACCTTTAAATGGACTTTTCCAAAGCTGGAGTTCAAATCCTTGGACAACAGCAGACTGGAGAAGGCTAAAATAGCATGCAGCTTTTAAAAATGGATTGAAGTTGATGTCAAAATAATTAATGTATCTATTTTGTTTTCCCTGACAATTAGAGTTTATAGACTGTTTCAAAACATATATAAACCATGGGGCATAGATCTGCACCATTGCAAACAATGCATTCTCAAGAATTGTAATTCTTGACTAACTTTAAAATCCGCATCTCTCATAGTAGTTTTCATAGAATTGCATATATTCAACATCTGTGGGAGCACTGATTCCCCCCCCCATTCCACAAATGATAACCTTGTTATCTAAAAGTGTTTTATACATTTTGTTTTCATTCATAAACAAAATAAGCATTAAGAGTAGTAAATATTGTATTTTTCGGAGTATAAGACAGACTTTTTCCACCCCCAAAAGTGAATTGAAATATCTGTGCGTCTTATACATTGAATGTTGTTGAAGCCCCACCCATCCTCCAGCCCCCACCCTTTGGCCTTTGCCTCCCAGCAATTTGCCTCCTTGCAGCAAACAGCAAACAGCCTGTTTCAGTTTCAGCACAGCCTGATTAGCAAAAGCAGCTGATTGTTGGTTGCGTTGGCCTCCTGACGATCAGCTGTTTCAGGCAAGAGGGATTGCCATCACTTATTGCCGCCTCCGCATCCCCCATTTTTGGCTTCTGTGCACCCCATTTTCTGCCACCCAGAATGGGTGGAAAATGGGACACGTGGAGGCTGAAAATGGGCTACACGGAGGTGAAAAATGGGATGTGGAGGCCAAAAATGGAGCATGCGGAGGTGGCAATAGGCGATGGCAATCCCTGCAGCCTGAAACAACTGCTCATTGGGAGGCCTTTCCAACTGACAATCAGCTGCTTGTGCTAATCAGGCTGTGCTGAAGCTGAGCAGGCTGTTTGCTGTTTTACTGCAAGGAGGCAAATTGCTGGGAGGCAGAGGCAGATTTTCTTTTCTTGTTTTCCTCCCCAAAAGTGAGGTGCATTTTATACTTCGGAGAGTCTTATATTCTGAAAAATATGGTAAATTTATAACCTTTATTTTTGTTTTTATTTTACAAAATAGCTAAGCAAGAAGACATTCAAAAAAGAACTTTCACAAGCTGGGTGAACTCACAACTAGAAAAGGTAAAATGACATGGTGATGCTGTAGAATATCTTTTCTAAAATATATGTAATGTATAATAATGTTTCAGTCCCTTTTGTCTTATTAAATATTTGAATCTCAGTAGGAAAATTATATAGAAACTAAGTGTTTACAGCAAGTATCAAAACTAGGTGAAATGCCTGAATTAATGGCCATAGAACTTTTTCCACGCATGTAAAAAAAAAAAGTCAGACCTGTTAGTTAAACCAATTTATTGTTAATTTATTGGCTTAATTCGTCATCTTTTACCACTTAGACCAGAGGCCTCCAAACTTGGAAACTTTAAGACTTGTGGTCACAAAATGCCCACTTATCAGTCTGGTGAATATTGCTCCCAAATATTCCTTGTGGTCTCTCAGGATGATCCGTATTTCAGCAGTTTACAGTAGCTCTGTCTTTTGAAGGGTAGGAAAAGGACAATCCCCCACCATCTTATTTTCTAATATGCCTATTTACAAATTGATTTAGAAATATATAAATAAAGAGATGATGCTAGAGACTGATGCTTTGGTTTTCAAATTGGCAGAATCTTTAGTATCATTATTAGTACTACTAATTAAAACATTTTTTAAAGTACTAAAATCTCATGTAAATAGGAAGCCTAGCAAGAAAGTGTCGCTTAACCAATATTTGACAATATTACAATAACTAGTGGGTTTTTACGATGACCCAGAGACGAACACACTGAGAACAGGGTGCTATTTGCAGAAGAGCCCCTTGGGTCCAGAAGAAAAAGCAAAATATGCATTCAATTATGCATATCGTCTTGTTGTAATGCATACACTATAGAATATATAACCAAATATAAATAATTATTCTGCAGCATCCATCACCTTCTCTTATCTTGGACTTGTATTCAGACATTGGGAAGGGACATGTGCTTTTGGATCTACTGGAGGTCCTTTCCGGACAACACTTGGTAAGAGTATTATGAATAATTCAACCACAAGAATTCATAGAAAGGCTTTGTACATGTAGTTCTCAAGTTTCTCAGTTAATCAAATAGCCCACGTTTCTCAGCTGAGAAAAATCTAGATGCATTTCCTAAATCCTTTGTTTATTATTTATTTATTTTATTTTTATCCAGCCTCTACACTTTTTTACAAAAATGGAAGACATCAAACATATCCAACACACATTCCTCCTATTTTCCCCATAACAATAAACCTGCTGCATTGAGTTGACAGTCACTCAAGATCACTCACTTGGCTTTTATGGCTAAGGCAGGACTTGAACACACAGTGGTATCCTGTTTCTAGCTTCATGCCTTAACCACGAGACCAAACTGTCTCCTGCAAAGATATACCTCTATGTGACTGAAGAATCTGAATCACAAAAGCAAATTAGGCAAAATGGATAAAATGTGCCACTCTATTAAACACAGTTTCTTATTTCTAAGATTCTGTGTTAGTTTTATTTTTCAAAATACAAGCTATTTTGTGCCAAAAGGATTTAGGGGGATAATTATCTCAGAACAAGTGTTTCTTTTTCCTTGTGTATCTATTTCCTCCCCCTCCCCTGCATTGCCTCTCTGTAACTCATTGAAAAGGTTAAAACTATTTGGGGCAGTGAATTTTATTTTCACTCTTTGTAAAGCATTACACATACATAGATATTCCAGCAATATTTACAAGAACAGTGGTAGCAGCTTATAAGAGGAGAGAATCAAAGTAGAAAACAACTTCAGATCACAGCCATCTGCAAATATAATCAATTGTTGCTGCATCCTTGAATTGTCCTATTTTTATTGTCGGTTTGCCTTGTAAGATTGCAATCAAGAATATATATGTACAAATTAATAAAACATTGTTACTGTTGATAAGGATCAAACTGTTCTTTTGTTTCTTTATATTTTATAGTCACGTGAAAAGGGATCGAACACTTTCCAACGCAGAAGCAACATTGAAAATGCCTTAACCTTCCTGAAGAATAGATCAGTTAGTATTCTGGCTTTGAAAGGAGCCTGAATTTACTTAGTTGCTAAAGCATTAAAATAATTATTAAATGAATTGTTCAGTGTTGATTTCCAGCAATTTCACTACAAAATTACACTACAACAGATCTCAGCTATATAAGAACATTTTCCAACATGTGAAGGACATCCAGATTGACTGCTAGGTCTCTCTGATATTTTTGCCTATCTTGTACTTTTATTGTATCTGCTTTTTGCAATAAGCACACATGGTATTCCTTTTTTGGTGCCTGAATCACAATTGAGCAAGTTAGTTGTTACTTTTCCAGGAAAGAGAAGCAGATATTTGTGTCCATCAAGAGTTGGATTTGGGACACCATGTTCTTATCTTAAAGCAAGCTTATTTTCTTTCTACACTATTGCAGTTTGTTCCACCACTAACATTGGAGCAAGATTGTTCTTATAAAAATCATATACTAAACATTGCAGATTTGTAACACAAGCCCGCCTTTCCTATGGGTGTCCTCCAAATGTCCTGGGATTGTAACTCTAAGAATTTTTCAGTTGACTAGGAATTTCGGGAAATAATCTCAGCACATCTGGAGCTAGTAGTATCTTCCTGTTCATTAAAACAATAAATCTTCCTTTTTCCCCAGCTGAAACTTATAAACATCCATGTTGCTGATATCATAGAAGGAAAACCATCCATCGTGCTTGGTCTCATATGGATCATTATATTGCATTTTCATGTAAGTATTAATCAACATAAAGAAAAAAGTTTTTCATTTTTTTCAAAGTTCCAGTTAACGGTTGTCCCACAATTTCAATACAGTACAACTTTGCAGGTCTGCTTCTACCATGGCTAAACCAGGAAACTATTTCAAACATACAAATTGTAATGTAAAATTATGATAATTTTTCTAGAGTTTTATGATCTTTTGGCAATGTTCAATAATTTTTGGAAGTTATTTATCCTATTTTATCATGGCTAGTACAAATTGAAATTCAAATATTATTGCTGCTACTTGTTTTCATCCATATGATTGATAAGGAAAATATGGAACATTTAGTTACATTTTTTTTTCAGCTCAGATGCATAGTGTTGAGATAGAATAGTTCCTAGGAGAATACTAAGCTCAATCTATTGAGTGACTATACTTATGTCATGTGAGAAGCCAAATCCTGCATGAAAAATATGTCTTGTCAAAATCATGGCTAACTAGATTTTTTTTGGGGTAGTCTTTTTTTCTGCATGGTTTTTCTGGCTGTTATATGAGGAGCAGATCATATCAAAACCAGCCATTTGAGCGAACTTTTTCTTTTAGGTACAGTCAGACATTTTCAAATGCGTTTTTTCTCTCTTTCTATGTGCATGGATAGATCGAAGAATTAGCCAAGGTTCTTTCTTGTGGATACAGCCATTCATCTCTGGACAGTACAAGCACTGTGGATTTATCACCAGCAATGAGCCCAACAACTAGAATTAATGTCAAAGCAAAGGAACGGTGGAAGATATCAGCGAAGAAGGCTGTCCTGCTATGGGCTAAGGAACAGTGTGACAAGTATGTCAGGATAGGAAAATCAGCCTATCAGTTATAAATCTGTTGTGTCCCATTTCCACATTTATTTGCTTATTTTAAAGTTTGAGCTATAGGATAATTGCAGATGAATACAGATCTAAGAAACAGCTACATCTATATAAGAATATTAGTCTTAAGCCAATTTGTGTCAGTATTCCCAAAAACTATATCCTTCAAAGACCTCTAAATGCATAAGATAGTATTTAAAAGATGAACGTTAACAAGCACATTGAGATGTATTTTTCAGCTGCTCTTTCTTCATGGAAAGTTTACAGTACAAAATGTAACAGTACCTGGGTATTTAACACTTAATAAAGCCTTATTGCATGACTCAATGCTCAATCTAAATTAAAAATGTAGAGGAAAAGAGAGATAGATGGAAATAAGGAATAGCAACAGAGGAAGAGAAAGAGGTGTTTCTTTGTGTTGCATATTATAAACCGGACTAACATTAGAAAGCTGCAATATAGCAGGGTCTAATTCAGAGTTTGCAAGGAATAAATGTAGTTTATTATTTAGCCCATTACAACTACTTGGAATTTATGGGAGGCAGAGTCTGAAACATCTGCTATACATTAGTTGAGGAAGACTGGACTGAATAAATTCATTATGAGTGCATAATATAAACAGATGGATAGAATGCAGCTTGACTTTATAATGAATGCAGGATGAGTTGAGGGAGGTAATTAGAGGTTGGTGTTATAGCATTGTAAACAAAAAAAATTTGAGAGGTAGGTGCTGTCCTTCCAAACTCTTGCATAGTAATGAAACTGTTAATAGCTGTTGGAACTCTGCCCAGGAGATCAAAAAAGTTGGGTAAGTTATGCTGAAACAAATGGGAAGCTGATTTCCTACTTCCCTCTGTGCACATCTGAAGCTCTTCCAGTTAAGTTCAGCAAATGATGTCAGGGCTTCATTGAGCCATTTCATCTCTCTGCACCCAAGAAACACCTATTAGGTTGCACCTAAATGCAGCCTATTTTCTATCTGTTTGGAGCTTTCTTAGTTTCAAGTCTGTATTCTGCTTGTGATGGAAATTATATATAGGGTAGGGAGAGTGCCCATAACTATGATTCTCTGGGATTGTTGGGCTAAGTGGGCTTAGAAAGTGAAGTTTTTGCAGAGTGTCTTTGTGGTTCTGTTGTGCAGACAGAACACAACTGCTTTCCCATTTTGCAAGTAATTCAGTTATTCTTCTAAATGAACAACTTTTATTTCAATTGGTTAGGATTAATATATGAAATTAGACAAGAAATCTATCTGACACAAGTACATTCCTTCCTTGCTTATTTTCAGTTTAAGTTGTTTGGTCACCATTCATCTGGTTGAATTGCATAGAAAAAAAGTGTGCTTTAAGGAACAAATGGTGTAAAGTTTCTTTCAAAATATATTCAAATTATGTTAGTAATCAATTTATTATGCCATGGAAAAGAACCATTCTTCCTCTTAACTTTCCCAGAGAGTTTATACTGAAAGTCAGGGCAAGCTATAAAGAACCTCCCACATTTTCTATTTTATTTTCTTTAGAAATATCTGTCCATTCATTTGTTAACAAAACTTCTTTACTTTGGTCTTTAAGATAAGGGCAGAAGGATTATAGCTAGTTTTAAAATCAGAATGAGGGGACAGGCTGGTATGCAAATTTTTATTTTCTTCTCCAGCATAATATTTCTCCCCTCTCTTTAATTTTGTGTGTTTTTAAATGCTTTTGATCATAGGCATGGGTCTATCAACGTTGCAGATTTCAAATCCAGTTGGAGGAATGGATTGGCTTTCTTAGCCATCATTCATGCATTAAGGCCAGGCTCGGTTGATGTGGAGAAAGCAAAAGAGAGATCAAACAAGGAGAATCTGAGAGAGGCGTTTCAAGTAGCAGAGAAGGAACTCGGCATACCCCGGCTGCTTGAACCTGAAGGTAACTCATAGATTTTACATGCACTTGAGCTTCAATCTGCTTGGTGTTGAGTTTTGAGCATCATCAATCCCAGCTGTGCTTACTGTATTGTGCTGATTTATTCCACTAATTTTGGTTTCCTTGGCCTTAATATTAGATTATTATTAATAATATTGGATTGGAATAGATAAAATGATACGACTATGAAGGAAAATCAACATTATGGAATTTAAAAGTGGCAGTGACAGAGATATATAATCAAATGTGCTTTGCAATTTTCTTCAATATCACTATCAAGCATAGAAAACACAAAATACAAAAGCATATAATCCTTTTGATTGTTTTTAAGATAAATACAAATATATGAAGTTATTTTAGGTTGAACTATAGATCTGTTTACCCCAGGATGGTCTAATTCTGAAGTTCTTAAGTTCTACTTAAGAGGGCAGGGAGTGTAGTTGAACTCTATGACCTCTTCAGCCAGGAGGGTTCTTCACTGGGTTCTTCTGGACTGAATTTAGATTTATTGTGAATAAATTATTTAGACATAGTGAATAATTTATCCCCACCTCCGAGAACCTTATTCAGGCTGATAGCTGCATTTCCAAAAGTAGCAAGCTGGTCCACACCTAAAATGTTTGGAAGCTTCTTCTTGGAGATTCTGCATTACTTTGATATTGGGAAAGGGAGTTGACATATATTGGATGGCAGAGATTTCTCACTCAAAGATGGGAATGCATTTCATTCTTGCTAGGGGTCCAGAAGTATTTGTCCCATGATTTCCTTCTCTATCTGCTATGCAAAAGGAAGGGCTGATAACATAATTTCCCACTAGAAAATATAAAGGTGAATACAACACTGGAAGTTTTTAAAAAGATGTTGGATAACCATTTGTCAGAAGTGGTGTAGGGTTTCCTGCCTAGGCAGGGGGCTGGACTAGAAGACTGTGAAAGTCCCTTCCAACTCTGTTATCCTATCCTATCCTATCCTATCCTATCCTATCCTATCCTATCCTATCCTATCCTATCCTATCCTATCCTATCCCTGTAATTAGTTGTGTTGTCACATAACAATACTTTTTGTTGTTATATTGGTCTAATTTATACATAATATTAAACTAGAATGAATGGTTCATTAATCATGCTGAGTTGAAATCCAGCAAAATTTATGTGTGGACTATACAATTTTGAAACCCAGCACTAATACAATTATGGGCAATACAGATCTAATCAGTAATATAAATAGTGGATTGGTTTTCTGGGCAGCAGTGCAATGTATTATTAGAAGTTTGTACTTTGGAATATATTCAAAGCTCTTATCATTCCACAGATGTTGATGTCATCAGTCCAGATGAAAAATCCATCATGACTTATGTGGCTCAGTTTCTCCAGTATTTTAAAAGTTTACCTGTGGCTGAAGATAGAATGCAGGTACAGTATGTGACATCTAAATCTTTAGAACATATTTTATACTTTTTTTGCATCCTGTTTTTTTCCAACTTTTTCTATGATTGTTTTTTTGTAGAAAGTCCATATCATGATAAATTTTATTTTTCAGAATTTGATTAGACCTGCAGCTGGTTTCACTGATAATTAATGTTGCTTAAGATTTTGATCTTGTCACATTTATAATGCTAGATCAATTTTTTAAAAGCATGGTTTATTAAAACAAGTAATATGTGGTAATGTGATAATGATTTGGTTCATACATGACACTAAATTAATACAAATAGTTCATATGATGGCTTAGGAGCCTGGGTGGTTAGGAACAGTGGTTAGAATGCAGCATTGCAGGCAAATTCTGCCCACAGTTTGGAGTTCGATCCTTATGGGGCTTGAGGTTCATTCAGACTTCTATTCTTCCGAAGTCAGTAAAATGAGGACCCAGATTTGGGGCAATATGCTGACTTTGTAAACTACCCAGAGAGTGCTGTGAAGCATTGTGGGGTGGAATATAAGTGCTATTGCTATAGCTGTAGTGCAATATGTGAATACAGCGAGATTGATATATTCTAGACACTGTATCACATGCTAAAAAGTGGTTTATTTTAACCATGTTTTTTGGTTGAAGCACAGAAGCCTCAGTCATAGATAATGCTGAATTGTGCTCTAAACACTTAATATTTGAGGTCAAATGACTTACCCAAACTAAGAAGTCATATGAATTAGAAGCAAATATTATTTCGCAGTAGTTTGCAAAACAGTCTATCAAGGGCAAACTCTCTGGGAATAAACAAAGCACTATTTTTCTGTAACAATGCAAACAGGAATATATGTACAAGTATATACATTTTTTGTTCTGTTTTCCAGGAAAAAATCAAAGAGACTTTGAGCTGGCTCAGTGCACAGGAATGCAAGTTAACAAAGTTGCTGACTGAGCTAGAGAATGCATCCTTCTACAGGAAGTTTGAAGTAAGTAACTTTGTAAATGTATCCTTTGGAGGATACGTTATATGATAAGAAATATGAAGTAGTAACAATTGAGTCCTTTTTGTATCTTTTTATGAAATCAAGATTTTGGATTTTGCTTTCTATGCTCTTTTTAGTCACAGTTGCGTTTAGCAGACTCTGATTGAGGCCACATAAAGAATGCATCAGCCTTAGCAAAGGCCAAAGTAAATACATTGCCAAAGTAGATCCACGAATATGTTAGCTGCTACCTCGCTGGTGTTATTGAAGAAGCCAAACATAATTGCATAAAAATATTAAAACAAAATAAGACATGGTATAAAGAGTTTACCTATCACTCAAGAAGTTGATGATAAAGATCCAGACTCCTGAAAAGAATCTGACTGAAATGTTGTTGCTTAGTTTTCTGTTCCAATAATGGCCAAGCGGAACAGATAGACATGGGTTGTGTTTATGCAACATGATTTATCAAAGTACCTTAAAATCTAACACAGGTACTCCTCGATTTATAACCATTCATTTTGTGACCATTCAAAGTTGCATTGCCTCTGAAAAAAAGTGATGTAAACACATAAAAACTGTG
Organism: Laticauda laticaudata; assembly: GCA_004320025.1. Lineage (NCBI taxonomy): Eukaryota > Metazoa > Chordata > Lepidosauria > Squamata > Elapidae > Laticauda > Laticauda laticaudata. The sequence continues at coordinate 120,021 of BHFT01021461.1, forward strand.
TTATTAACTTAACAACTGCAGTATTTCACTTAACAGCTGTGGCAAGAAATGTTGTAAAATGGGGCAAAACTAACTTAATAATTGTCTTGCTTAGCAATAGAAATTTTGGTCAAAGGATTGTGGTCGCATTGACAAGGATTATCTGTTTTAATACAGGTATTAAAACAACATGTAAGTAATTTTAAGCTTGGTTAGTTTTTGTGCAATAGGCTGTTATTTAAGTCTACTTCATTTTGCATATAATTCTAGTGTGCAAATTATTATTTATTAAATGTATCAGTTGTCTAATCCTAGTTGTAGAAACTGTGTAAATGATATAACCAGACTAAGTTCATTATGTGAATATTATGTTGTTCACTTGAGCCTCCATTATTCAGAGATAAACTACCCTTGTATCCAATCCCATTTAAATATTATGTTTTATAACCATTGATGATCCTCTTAATGTCCCTAGTTCTTTTAAGTGTCTGCCACTGAACATATTGATGCACTTACACTTTTAAATATCAATTTAAATCCTTAGGCAATGCTATCATTTACAGAAGCATTTAATGAAGAAAAAAAGCCCTTCCTTCCCATCCTGGAATCTAAAAGAAAAGGGTCAGAGCTGAATGAAGATTACTTGGAGATGAAGGAGGCATGGGATAACCTATCACATCAGGTCATTAGGATGTTTACAGGAATTTGCATTTATTTTGTTGTAAAGGGTTTCTTGTTCATGCATTTGAATATATGGCTTCCATGAGAACACATTTCCTGCATCACAACTATGAAGCACAGATGGGAGCAAGAAAATATTTTGCCTGTCAGAAGGATAACTTATCTGCACAAATAGAACAATGACTCTAATATATTGGCACATTTTGGTGACATAAAGTATGCATAGTTGAAGGAGAAACTTCAGAAGTTTTGGGTGGTTCATCACTGGAGGGTTTTTAAGAACAGACTGGACAGCCACTTGTTTGAAATGGATAAGGTAACAGATAACAGATAATCATAGTTGGAAGGGACCTTGTAGGTCATCTAGTCCAATACCCTGCCCAAGCAGGAGACCTTAAACCATTTCTGACAGATGGCACTCCAATCTCTTCTTGAAAGTCTCAAGTGATGAAGCTTCCACAACTTCTGAGGGCAAGCTGTTCCATTGGTTGCTTGTTCTCACTGTCAGAAAGTTTCTCTTTATTTCTTCTCCATTCCATGTTAAATCTCTCCTTGTTCAGTTTCCATCCATTATTCCTTGTCTGGCCTTTGGGTGCTTTAGAAAATAGCTTGACCCCTTCATCTCTGCTGCAGCCCTTCAAATATTGGAAGACTACTATCATGTCTCCCCTGGTCCTTCTCTTTACTAGACTAACCATGCCCAGTTCCTGTAACCATTCTTCATATGTTTTCGTCTCCAGTCCCCTAATCATCCTGGTTGCTCTTCTCTGTCTCTTGCTTAAGCAGGGGCTTGGATTAGAAGACATTCAAGGTTCCTTCCAACTCTATTTTGATAAAGCAATGTGCTGGTATATTTTTGTGATATAAAGTATGAATAGTTGAAGAACCAACATGAATGACATTTCTCTGTTTATTTGTCTAGATGAATGAATGGAAAGCAAAGCTGGACAATATGTTACCTCCACCTCTAGATGCCATTGAGGCTTGGCTGAAAGAAACAGAGCAGCATCTGGTACACAACCTACCGATTTCTCAAGATCATTTGAAAGCAACAGATGCCCTTGAAGAAAAATTAAGAGCTGTACAGGTTGGTTAAGTAAAGTAAAATATTTATTGCCTCCCACCTTGTGGGCCACTTACAGCATAATAAACATTGAAAAACATTAAATTGAATATATCGTTGAACATAAAATGACACAACAGACCAAATAAAATCATTAACACAAGATGGAAAAGGAGGGAGCTGGATATATGGTGGGGGAGGGGAAGAGGGATTAGCTTTTAATTAATCAACAACCTCAAGTATAAAACTTTCCCATTGGGTCCCCAAGCCATCTGGCAGAACAGATCTTAAGACTTTTTTTGAAAAATCAGGAGGGTGGGAGTCAATCTGTCCTCGGGATAAGATGTTCTGAAGGCAAGAGCCAGAGAAGAGAAGGCTCTTTTCCTGGACCCCACCAGGCAAAATTCCTTTTACTAATATGTGTTAGTAAAATATATCATCCTCTTATATACTTGCCTTGCTTAAAGCAACCATCATGGCATTTACTGTTGTTTGCAGCACTGTTAGCACTGTAATACAATCATCAGTGCCTTTTTCCTATTCCCCTATTTGGGGAACCGTGAACAATACTGAGGAAAAAAGGACCACAAGCTTACATTTGGTTCACTGTATGATAAGAATCTAAACAATCAAGTAAATCCAACTTACACATTTTTGTATGCTGCCTATATTCACCTGAGTGAGTGAAATAGGTGATATATAAATTTAATAAATGAATAAGACAAATCAGCTAAATGTGGGTAACTTCAGTTTCAATAAGCATGCATTTCTATTGGAATTTATCTTCTTCACTTTTATATACACTTTTAGAATGTGTTGCATGGCTTTGATAGATTTGGGGTTGCTTTTCAAATGATTGGTTGAAATCACATTTTGAGATAAGCCAAAACTCTTGACATTTCCCACATTCTTTATGCTGGATGGGGCTTTGCAAAACATTTAAACAATGAATTCATTCAGCCTTTTAGTTCTATTGAGTGGAAAATGTAAAGGGCAACCAACTCTAGTATTGCTCTGAATAATATCTCTTTGAGCAAATACAATCCCAGTCATATTCACCAGACAACATCAGTGGGCTCTGCTGGGTTTTGCAGCTTTTGGCAGCTGCCCAAAAATTACAGCAGCTGATAATATATCCTGGGGTGTAAAATAAAATAAGGTAAAATAAAAAACAATGTAATATTCAGCCATGCAACCTCATATTGCTCAGTAACAATACTGTCAGCTCTTTAAAGAAAGATGCAATATTTCAGGAACCATTGTTATAATCATTCTGTAAACCAGTGCATAATTATTCAATATTTTTCTTGGAGAAATTTATTAGCCTTATTGCTCTTCTGTCCTATTGCTAGAAAAATAAATGCATATATAGATGAATTAATTATAAGACATTTGTGAATAGTGCTTCTGTTTTTAGAATTTGATGAAAAGTTTTCAACAACATTTGGAAACCCTCCAGTCCTTTGACAATAGAGATAATGCTGGAATGCTGGTAGTTCCACCTCAGGAGCTGGAAGAAATGAGAAAAAGGTTTGTGATGTCAAATTCCTCCTTTGATTGTTCTATTCAGCTAAATATAATTGTGTTCTTATCAAATTTAATACCCTAATTTCAAGACTGATGGTGAACACCTCTGCTGCTCTTATTGACATACATTTCTGCATGCATTTCGCACAACCTGATATCCTCCAGATGTGATGTATTCACTAGATTAGGGAATTTATTCAATCCCAGGATCTGATTTTCCTTGTAGGCAAGTTGTGTGGTATTATTCTCCCCATGATCAATTCAAGCCTAGCTTGTGGTTTCTCTGAAAGCACTGCAGTGGCTGAATTGGTATAACATATTTACTTGTTTTCTGAAGGGGATTAATATATGATATTGTAATATAAACCAATTAAATAGTCTGAATTTTCACCAAACAAAGTTAAAACTAATTAACTAAAGGCCCTGTCACACTGCCCAACGGATGCAAAATGTTTGTAAAAAGGACACAGCGGACGAGAAAAATGTTCCAATCCATTGTTATCCGCTTCAAGGGCAAAAATTTGCATAACAGCGCGTAAGCACGGAAAGGACGGACAGGGGGAGGAGCAGAGTGGATGGAAGGATTGCAGAACGAAAAGCCTAGCGGCATTGCAGGCGGATCGGAGCGGATGGCAACATCCGCAGGGCTTCCCGGGGGGCCTCAGGCAAAGCGGCGGACAGATACAACGGGATGCCAGACGCGCGTATTGCACAGCGATGAGCGGATGCAGATCGGAAGTCCCTAGCGTGGATGTCCTAGCGGTAATTGCGATGCGGGGAGGATGCAGTGCATAAGCCCGCGAGATAAGGGAAGCAGCTCGCGAGCAGCGTCCACTATTCAGAGGAAGAACCTTGCTGCGGACGGAATTACAAGCGCTTGCCTGCTCTGCCTGCATGCCTGCCTGCAAGCCTTGCTGCCAAGCTTGCTGCCAGCTTTGCTGGTCTGGCCTGCCTGCAGCCCTTGCGTGCCCAGCCTGTTCCCTGCCAGCCTCGCTGTCTGCCCTGTCTGCCCAGCCTTGCTGCCGCCAGTTGCCTGCCAGCCTTTGGTTGCCTGGCCTGCATTGCCAGCCTTGGTTCCTGGCCTGGGCCCTGCCGCCTTTTGAGTGCTGCCTTCTTGCCTACCCTTGGTCTCCGTGCCTGCCTGGCCAGCCGTTGGTTCATGCCTACCTGCCTAGCCTGGTGCCTGCCTGCGCTGCTCATCCTTGTTCATGCCTGTCCTGCCACTCTTGGTCGCTTTGTCCTGCCAGCCTTCCTGCCAGCTTGGTGTCAGTCTCGCTCTTCCAGCCTTCCTGCCAGCCTTGGTGCTGCTTTGCCTTTCTGCAGCCTTGGTTCTGCCATCCTCCCTTGCAGCACAACCCCCACAACGCATGGGGAAGAACAGAAAAGTCTCAAGCAAGCCTGCTTCCAGCCTGGCAAGAGGGACAGGCGGCCACCATCCCACCCCTGCCCTCATTCTGTTCTGCTGGGGCTCTGAGCACTCGGGGCCTCGCTCTTCTGGCGGCCTGTGAGCTTCTGTCTGCTTTCTGCTTCTGGAGGAGCTGGCTGCTCGCCCTGCTTTCTCTATGGCTGGTGGTGTTTCTGCTGGTGACGTTGCTGAGTTCTGCACCCTCATGGCAGCTTCAGACAAGCATCTCAGCACCAGCCACCTCCACAGCACCTGGACCCTTCACCCCTGAGACTGAGCGGACCAAGTAGTGCAGTGCCAGGAGGACTAATTTTTGGTTTCTATCAGCTTGTTGGTTAATAAAGTCTATCTTTTGATTTCGACCACACTTGCTTCATTTCTTTTTTTTTTACAAATCTTGGGTTGGAAAACTTTTAGAAAATGGTTTGGAGCCTTTGCATGTTTGGTGAATGGGTATAAGATAGCAGTGGGATGGGCAGGTGATCTGTGGGATGTGTAATAGCTATGTGGATGGTAATGGATAGGCAGTTGGTCGCTGGCAGGGATACCTTTGGGGAATGGGTTAGATACTGACTATCTTGGGAGTAGATAAACCTCCGAGTGCAAGCATAGTGGAACTGTATGGTACCACTCTCCCAGCTGCCACACTTTGCCTTTATTATCAATAACATATTCTAATCATTTCATCTCCACACATGTCAACATAAAAACTCTTTATTAATGCCCTGTTCTTGTCAGCCCACTCCAACTAATTGGTCCCCAATCTCATCCTAGTGTGATGGGAGACAGGGAAGAAGCATGTTGCCATTAGTCATCTATGCATCCTGTCTTGGCCACTCCACTGCTTCCAGCTGGGGAGTTGCCACCAGTTGTCTCAGGAGGTGGCGCTGCTTCTTCCCTTCCGTGAGCTCTTTGGTGGCCTGCACATCCTCAGTCGTCTATCAGTTTGCCCTTGCGTTCCAATTCCCCAGGCTCCATGTCCCATTGCCTTGTTGGAGGGTCCACGAGCCTGTTCTAGAACACTGGGTAGCAGGTGCGCAATGAGATTGTCAGATTGCAGCCAAGCTGTCACATCTGCTCACGGTCTCTGGGGTGATGCTTCAGTGGTGGTGAGAGCTACCTGGAACCTGGTTGGCCAGGGTTGCCAAAGGCTGTTCTCACCACCCGCCTTGCCCTGGACAGCCTGTAGTTGAAGATCCCTCTTCACGAAGGTGAGGCATTTGGAGGTGTAGGGCTTCATGAGGTAGGTTCTGAGGAAAGAACTATCCACCCATAACGATGACAGTAGGGCACATCTTTGCGTGTCGTTGTGCCCGGCGGGTCTGGATCTGGGAAGCCCACGATGAGGTTTGCGTTCCAGCCCCTCCTTGAGTGACTGGCGTTGGTATACCTGGGCATCTGAAGATGAAGCCGTTGCTGAAGTCATCGATGGTTTCAGGGAACTTGATTCAGCATCGACCATGGCGAAGAGGACTGATGCTGAAGAAGCCCGTTGTAGTTGAAATAAGTGGACCCCGACTTGGCTGGCGCTTTGCAGCCACGTGACTTGCCATCGATGCAGCCAACGAGTGTGTGGAAGTTGCCACCTCTGATACACTGCTCTGCAACTTTCTTCCGCCTTCTCAGTGGTGGCGGCACTGGAGGAGCTCCTCCAGGTATTCTCGATGATGGCCTGCACCACTTCTGCTGACCACAAGCTGGATGGGTGTTGTGTGGCCACCCTCCAGCCATTACTGCATTGCTCCTGTAGTGGTCCTGAGGCGATGTGGCACAGAGTGAGTCCACCTTGAGCGCCAGGTTCCAGGGCTGGTCGAAGTGGTGTTGTGCCTGGTCAACCTGGGTCTCAGCCGCTGCAAACTTCTCAAAACATGGCTGGAGGATCCTCATGAAGTTCTTGAAATGCATGAGTGTCTGCGTTCCTGAGCTCCACCATCAGCTTGTTGTGTACAGTCCATTACTCTGCTCTTCTTGGTGATCCATCTTTGGACCCAGACGCTGTTCTTGGCCGCCCATCTTTTTCTTCCCCAGGTTAGAGTTCACAGAGCCTGTAGATGGCTTCGCACTGTTGCCAGAAGTGATGGTGCGCAAAAGACTTTTTTTAGCATCCACGGTGGACATTGACTGATGCTGTGGAAGAGCAAGGAGATGAAGGCTGCAAGGTCTTGCACCGCAAGGCCTGCTGGTCTGGGAAAGTGAAGATCAGGTGAGTTTGCTCCCCCTTTTTATAGCAGTATAGTGTTTTCCACATGTTGTCCCTTTGCATCCTCTAGGCATCCTCTAGACATCCATTAATATCCGAGTAGTCCCTCTGCGAACGTTTTCAGTATTAAAGATGCTTTTGTTTTCAGTTCTGCCTCGCTCAGGCATCCGTTCTGCATCCGTTTCTGCTGTCCGTTCCCGCTCCCTCCCGTGCGTCCGTTTAAGTCCTGTCACACTGCACAACGGATGCAAAGGGATGTTAAAACGGACAAAAAAGCTTTTGCCAATCTGTTGGAAACGCGATGTTACTCTCTGCCTCATTTTGCTTCCTCTCTTATCCCGTCAGCATCCTTTTATTGACGTTTCATCCGCTCAAAAGTTTTGAATTGCCTCAAAACTTTTTGCGGGTAAAATGTATTCCAATTCGTCCGTTCTGCATCCGTACGCATCCGTTCTGCATCCGTTACGCATCCACGATATGCGCTTGGCATCTGCGGGTAGCCGCCGCAAACTCCATCCCGCTCGGACGGGGAGGAAGCGGAACGACGCAGAACGGATGCAGAACGCGTTGGCAGAACAGATGCCTAGGCGCAAACAAAGCGGGTTTAAAAACTGGAAAAAACATTCGCAGAGGGACCTAGTCTCGGAATATTAAGGCATGTCTAGAGGATGCCTAGAGGACGCCTAGGGGATGCAAAGGACCACCTATATGCCTAGAAAAAGGGGGGAGCAACACATTGATCTCACTTTCAGACCAGCGCCCGTGCTGCAGACCTCTGCAGCCTTCATCTTGACTCTTGCTCGTTCCACAGCAATCCAGTCATGTCCACCGTGATCGTAAACACAGTCTTTTTGGCAGCCACCATCCTTCTGCAACAGTGCGGAAGCCATCTACGGCTTCTTGTGAACTTATACGCGGAAGAAAAATGGTGGCCAAGAAGCGTCTGGGTACGAAGATGGTTCACCAGAAGAGCAGAGGACGGACTGTACAACAGAGCTTGATGTGGAGCTCAAAAACGAAGACACTCATGATTCCTAACTTTCTAGGATGCCTCATCCATTGTTCGCGAGTGTGCAGCGCCTGACACCCAGGTTGGACTACAAGGGCCAAACACCCAAACTTTCCGGCCCACTCCTGGAAACCTGGCTCAAGTGGCACTCACTGCTGCGCCACCTGGCCTCAGGGGACCACCTACAGGAGCATGGCAGTTACGGCTGCGAGGGTTGCCCACCCAACACCGATCAGCATTGTGTCAGAAAAGTGGTGCAGGCCATCATCGAAGATACAAGGAGGGAGGCGCTTGCACGTTGGGCCTGCAAAAAGCGCCAGCCAGTCGGGATCATGGAGCTGTGCTGCATCCTGCACCAAATCTATGAGCACCGCTACCCAGTCTTAAAGAACAGGGCTCGTGGGACCGTAACAAAGGCAATGGGAACATGGGAGCCTGGGGAGTGAAGGCAAGGGCGAAACTGATAGGACACTGAGGATGTGCAAGGCCCCAACAGAGCTCACGTGAACGGGAAGAACAGCGCAACTCCTGAAACACTGGTGCAACTCCCCCAGGTGGAAGCAGTTGGAGTGGCAAGACAGGATGATAGAGGCTTAATGGAGCTCCTTCAGCCTGTCTCATCACACCGATGAGATTTGGGCCATTGTATGTTGGGTGGGCCTACAATGAACAGGGCATTTATTAAAGGGAGTTGGGTTTATGTTCAAGATGTGCTGGATCAATGCTTACATTGTTATTGATAATAAAGTGGCCCCAAAGGGTTTGGCGCTGGGAGGGTGACCATACAGTTCCACTATGCTTGCACTGGAGTTATATCTATCCCCAGCTATTTACCCCGATCCCAAAGGTATTCCTGCCCATCGCCACTGCTAACCTTTATCCCATCCACACAAGCATGCCAACAAGGCCTTAAACCATTTCTAAAAGTTTCCACCCAGACTTATTTAAAAAAAGAAACGAAGCAAGGTGTGTATGAATCAAAAGATAGACTTGATTAACAAGAAAGCTATAAAACAAAAATGAGTCTCTGGCACTCCTCGTTGGTCGCTCGAGTCTCAGGGGTGAAGGTCCAAGGTGCTGTGGAGGTGGCTGTGCTGGAGTGCTTGTCATCAGCTCCTCCAGAAGCAGAGAGGCAGCAGAAGCCCGCAGGCCCCAGAGAGCGGCCTGTGCTGCAGACAAAGCCCCAGCAAACCGCAGTGAGGGCCAGGGGGCGGGATGGTAGCCCTGTGCCCTGCTTGCAAGGGGCTGCAGCAGATGGCTGAGTCTTGCTGTGCTTCAGCATGGTTGTGGGGTTGCGGGCTGGCAGGGAGGCGGGCAGAACCAAGGCTGGCAGACAGGCTGAGCAGGAGGCAGCGCGACCAAGCTGCAGGCAGGCTGGCAGGGATGCAAGGCACCAAGGCTGGCAGTAAAGGCTGCGCAGGTCAGTGCCAGCACCAAGGCTTGCAGCAGGCGATGAACCAAGGCTGGCAGGAAGACTGGCAGGCAGGCAGGCCAAGGCTGGCAGGAGGCAGGCAATGAATCAAGGCTGGCAGGCAGGGCAGGTACAAGAGCTGGGCAGGCAGGACGGGCTAGGCAGCAAGGGCTGGCAGACAGGCAGAGCAGCAAGGGTTGCAGGCAGGCTGGCAGCAAGGCTGACAGGCAGAAAGCAGGCTGGCAGGGAGGCTGGCAGAAGACTCGGCCAGCCAGGCTTGCAGGCAGACATGCAGCAGGACAGGCAGGCAGTTGATGTGGTCGGAAGCAGGTCTTTCCTACTGAATGGACCTGCTTCCAAGCTGCTCCATTCATATCTGCGGGTCTGACGCCAATGCATCCTCCCACCATGCGCAATTAACGCTCGGGCATCCTGCTTAGGCTTCCGCCTCTGCAATTCCGCTCTGCATCCGCTGTGCATCCAAATTCATCGCTCTGACGCGCTCTGCATCCACTGTAATCCGTTCCGCATCCGCTTGCTGACGTCCCCCGGAAGCCTAGCGATTGCTATCCACTCCCATCCGCTTCCATCGCTGGCTTCCGTTCCGCATCCGCTTCTCAATCCCGGACCCTGCCGTCCTCCCCGCGTCCATGTACCCGCTCCGTTATGCAAATTTTTGCCCCTTCTCTTAGAGCGGATAACAAACGATGGAACATTTTTTCTTGTGCCGTTGTGTCCGTTTTGCATCCGTTGGCACGTGTGACAGGGCCTTTACCCGCTGAGCGATGGAGTGCGTGGTATGCGCCAGCGGATGTGCTAGCGATATAAGCGGGCATGCGCAACGGATGCAGAACGCGTTGCCGTTGCGGATGCCTAGCGGATGCAGAATGACGCTTGGCATACAATTTTTCCGTGCAAAAGTTTTGAGCAGCTCAAAACCCTCTGAGTGGATGAAACATCAATAGACGGATGCTGGACAGATAGAGAGGATGAAAAACAGAGGCAGTGAGTACAGAACGGATACATCGCGTTAATCCGTTTTACATCCTCTTTCCATCCGTTGGTGCAGTGTGACAGGGGCTTAAGATTAAGACAAATGAAGCTCACCAGGAATGTGTGTAAACATAGAAAACAATGGTTCTCTAAATGATCTGTTTAAGTATCTGTAGTTTGTGCAAATCCAGCAAATAGAAAGCAAAATGTAGATGGGCCACAGGCCTGATTCAAGAGAGCTCTTCTTACATTCTTTGTTTCTGGAAATTTTCTGACTTTCATCATTCATATTTTTGTATCCAGTTTATAAATGTATGAAGCTATTTAATTTTGAATCACACTGTTGATCCATCTGGTTCAATTTTGCTTCTATTAATTGCCAGGGGTCTTTAAAAGTCCTCCAAGACTTCATGTAAGACTTCATTAAAGTCTTTAGGCCCCCCAGCAATTGAAGCACTTTTCTTTTCAGATGCATCTACTTTATTCTATCATTCTTACACCACCATGATCAGATCACAGCACTTCCTGTTTCTAGGTCAACCTAACACATCTGAAAATTGGTTGGCAATAAAGACAGAACAACTTATTTAGCCAGTAAAAAGCTGTGCATTTTTCTAGATTACAGCATGCCTTATGGAGTGCAGATCAGGCTCATTGGTTTTGTCTTACATTTTATAGACAAGATGTTGGATTTATTTTCAGGTTCAGCAAAGTTCAACTTGAAAATTTCAGCATTATTGTGGAATACTACTGCTCATCCAGCTCAGCTGTCTTCAACGAACTGACATCTAAACTGAACATCTGGCACATCAAGTTTGGAACCAAGGAGACTGTGGAGTTATTGCAGTTAGACTGGCATGTAAGCATTATAGTTGCTTCTTGGATAGCTATGTAGAAGAGACTAAAAAGCTGAATCAAAGGCACCCATACAAAAATATGTTCATACTATTTATTCATTTTAGTTTTATTTTTTATTAAATATTTTATCTTATCTTTATTACTTTTATAATTAACTTAAGGCAGTGAACATAAATAATATTTCCTTCTCCTATTTTCCCTACAACAACAACCCTGTGAGATGGGTTGGGCTGAGAGAAAGAATGATTGGCTCAAAATTACCCATCTGGTTTTCATGCATATGGCAGAACTAAAACTCATAGTCTCCTGGTTTCTTGGCCAGCACTTTAACCACTACACCCATCTGGCTGCTCTAAGCAAGTAATTTTCATCCAAATATGCATTATGGATTTAGCATGTTAAAAGTGCCATATTTTAGCTGCGGGTGTAAATAAGTAATATATATTTCGTCAAGGCTTTGTATAGGTATGACAAACTCCTTCTCAGCAATGCATCCCCCATCAAGATCAAATGTTATGATAAGTACATTCATTGCAGAGTGCTGCAAACCCATATGAACAAAGCAGTTCAGCATCTAGCAGTATACAGAAATCCAGCCCTATATGTGTTTGAACTGGTCTAAGGGTTAAGTACTGAGTTCCTTCCTCCTGCCTTTTCAAGTCAACATCTTTTGAATTGCTTGTTTCTTTTTATAATTGAAGGTTTCAGCTATCTCTTTCCCATTTTAAAAACAGCTTTGTTGCATCAGAAATTCTCATCTTATCAGTTTTAGTTCTTCTTGTACAAACATCCAGCAGATGTCAGTGTAAATCTACAACATTTAATAAAAGGCCTGAGACAAAAAACATGATTTGTTTCTCTGAGTAGGAAGACTTGCCGAATGTTGTGTTGACAGTGTTGTTGGTGGTTTGAGAGGCAGAGAACACTATTCACTCTTGAACTGTCTGTATAAAGTCCTGTTGTTTTTAAAAGCTGTTTGTTAATAGAGCTTTGAATTAATTTATTTCAATTGAGATCATGTATTCCAGGGCTATCACATATTTCAAAGTTCATGCCTGGTACAAACTATGTTGGATGAGGGATATTTTTTTTGTTTTTGTTTCTTTCATCATGTTATCCTCATGGACATTTTAATTATTAAAATTATTTCTCACCCTCCTCCACCTCAACAGATAAAACCCTTACTTTGTTTCCATTTCATCTGATCCACATAAAATCAGAGAATGTAAATCTCAAATTGAATTACTTCTAATTTTCTACAGTAAATATTTCTCAAATAATTATGTCATTTTATTTTGGGGCAGAATTTTATTGAAGAAAAAGGTTTTCCTGGTCAACTAGACACTGCATTACAAATATGCGAAGCACAGAAAAATAAAATGATAAAGGCTCTTAATTTGGGTAAGAATTCATAAACATCACAGTGGTTCTGTCCAGGCTTCAACCTTCCCTTGATTTTCAGTGCTTGGTCTGTAAGGATTATTGTTACAAAGCCAGAATCGCACAACCCATGAACGACAGCAATGCATTTAAAGAAACTTAAGATTTAAGGGCATATAAATTTTTAAAAAAGGGGGGGAGGAACTGTCAGAGGACATCTTTTCCTTCTTGAAAACAGCTTTAAGAAAATGTGTGTTTGTTAGGTATGAAATAGAGAATATTGGATAGAGATAGAGCAAGGAAGTATAAGGAACTAATGGAATGGCTAGAATCTTGAACATTCAGGGAGATGCATTTATTACACTGTTATATCTTTGGCCTTGTCCTTGATGAAGTATAGAAAAGTACAAATTCAGCTTTTCAAAAAGAAAAAAAACCAGATAATCAGAGTTGGAAATCTGGTCTTCTGGTCATCTAGTCCAACCCCCCCATCCAAGCGGGAGACCCTACACCATTTCTGACAAATGGCAGTCCAATCTCTTCTTGAAAGTCTCAAGTGATGGCGTTCCCACAACTTCCAAGGGCAAGCTGTTCCCTTGGTTGGTTGTTCTCACTGTCAGAAAGTTTCTCCTTATTTCCAGGTTAAATCTCTCCTTGTTCAGTTTCCATCCATTATGCCTTGTCTGGCCTACATGTCCCCATCTTCTCCCAAGTGTTCTTGTTTTTAGCATGAAGGGATTTTTATTGCATTAGTAATGAGCATTTCATGAAAGCAACATGTGGAGCTCCAAAATAGATTTAAAGGTAAAGGTTCCCTCACACATACATACTAGTCGTTTCCAGCTCTAAGGGTGGTGCTCATCTTCGTTACAAAGCCGAAGAGCCAGCGCTGTCCCGAAGACATCTCAGTGGGCATATATCTTCCTAAGAACAACGGAATGTACACCTTGCTTTGAAAAAGGGAAAAATTCCTAAATTCTTAAGGAGTTTCAGGAAATATTACGAAATAATGTCACCATGATTTTGTTTGGTGTAAGATAGGGAAGAAAGAAACACTGGCAAGCTTTCTGAATGCCCTGTTTCTTGACTTTGCTTACCTAGGACTGGTACCCTATGACACACTAAGCTGTATTAATAAGATTTCATTCATCTTTAAGGTAACTATTTGGGACAGAACAAACAATATATTGTGTACCTATTATTCCCTTGCTAGTGGATACATGTTTTCCATCTTATGGGAGCCTACTAAAGAATGGTTGGCAATATGAAGTGAGACAGTTTCATTAAATATATAATAAAGGCTTGATCCTTATGGCAAATTTACTTAATTGTAGTTCATTCACTCATTCATTCCTTCACATACATACATATTGCAAGAAATGAATTATAATTTCATGTTAGATATAGTTTGAGTCCCATCCCAATAACAAATGTATTTATCTTGTGCAAGTAGTTCTCTTTCAATATTGATTTCTGATCTGTAAAATCTGCTTATAATTCCTGGTTGTATAAAGTGAACTAGGAAGGTAGAAAGTCTTTATATACAACTGTGGAAATGGTTAATGATATTATTTATTTTAAAATATTTTAGAAATTGATCCTGAAGAAGCAGCCAAATTGTTTAAGATGACAGAAGTTCAGATTGCCAAGTGCAGAGAGTACATTAACAATGTGAATGATACGTTGAAAAAAGTTTTATCGTCTTGGGCCATCTATATGGAGAACATCCAGTTGCTAAAACCTTGGCTGGAAGAGACTCAAAAAGACCATCTTAAGAAGGTATGCTTATTTTTTCCCCAGTTATTGATATTGTTTTGAAAATTATGGACCCCATAAACATCCTATGGATTTTAATATTATCCTTTAGATCTCCCCAGAAACTTTGGCAGCTTGGAATTCACGGCATGGTTCCTTGAACGAAGCTGGAAACTTTTTGATTGAATCCAGTAATGCAGAAGTGGGATCATCTGTTTCTGGAGAATTGAAAAAAATGAACAGAAAATGGGCTAAGCTTATAAAGAAGACAAAGTTTGTGAGTGGACATAAATATTTTACTTTCCTAATTTGATCAAGTCATACTTTACAGTCCAATGAAGTATTACAATATTAACACCTGACTGTACTGTGAGGTTAGAAGTTAATAGAAGGAATAAAAAGTTTCATATCATCACTTTGGGTTTAAGCTCAATGCCAGTAGTTCAGTGTTAAATTTACAGAGCAAGTGCATTTTCAAGAGCACTTAAACTGATATACCACTTCACAATGCTTTACAGCACTCTCTGAGCAGTTTTCCACAACAATCTGGGTCCTCATTTTATCGATCTCAGAAGGATGGAAGGCTGAGTCAACCTTGAGCAGCTCAAAATAGAACTCCTGACAGTGAGCAGTGAATTAGCCTGCAGTGCTGCATTCTAACCACTGCACCACCACAGCTCCATATTATATATTCATGTATTAAATTTGCACTTATCCCTGGTTTTTTTCAAAAGGATTGAAAAAAACTCAAATGAAGTGATAAGCAACCTCCCCCAGATAGATGATAATTGCTTGACAAAATAAATAAATAAATAAAAAAGATGTATCCAATTTTAATCCTATCATTCACAGTCAATCACATTTCATTTTAACATTAAGTAATATTGCAGTGAATATTGTTATTCCTTCTGTAGTTAATTATTTTTTCTTTTTATCAAGTTAAAATTAGAATTCAGTGGTTGTAGGGACCAATTTCAGATTTTCTTAGTCTACAGTTATTAGAAACTGTATACAGAAATGGAATTTGCATGTGACCTATTAATTAAAGTCTCAAAACTCATTTTGAGTTCAAAACTCAAAACTCATTGATGGTTTTGTAATTAATTAGTAACATGAGATTTATTGTGGCATATGCCTCAAGACCTGCTTTCTCATATGCATGAAATATTCTTAATTAGTAGTTTTTTTAAAAAAAAGCATGGTGAAAAGACCTTGATAAATGTTGATATTGCCACATTTATAAAACTCCAAATCTATACAAGAACACTAACCATTCATAATAGTTGTTATTTTATGGTGTTAATTGAGAAAATCAATTAAAAGTATCATGTTTACAGATTCTTGGATGACTTTCATTAATGCAAACATACATAGAATAAAGCCATCAAAGTCCAAGTAGCAAACTTGGGGATTATAACAAATGTTGCTTGATGTTTGTAGGAAATGAAATTGTTGAGAATGCAAGAGGAAGAAATAATGTTAATAACAGATAATAATGGAAATGTTGAGACTTCTAGGAAATCCAATCCAGACATGTTTAGTAATCCAGTGGAACCCTCAAAGGAGCTTCCTAAAATATGCTTTGAAAAGGCAGAGGTAAAGAATCTGCTACTTTATATATAAACTAGAATTTTAGTACTTGCCTTATTTGCTGCATTCCGAACTAAATCTCTACTCTTGCCATTCATTACGGGTGATATAGTGTCTGTGCATTTGTAAGGAACTATGCAGGGAAAGAAAAAATCCCACCCATAATCCTGCTTCCAGATCTGCAGATATATTGGTTTAAGACTACCCAGCTAAAAGAGCCCATACTTATACTGGGCAATTATTAGTGCTCTTATAGTTGCAGGTCATGGTAACTGTATGCTGTTTTCAAATTACTAATAGCTGGGAAACAATAGTAGAAAGAAATTTATTATTATTATGTTAGCCAGATATTCAGATTTAGTTTGGAATTTTTGTCTACATATTTCCAAGGACCTGGGATGGGCAGATCTGGATGTTTGATGCAGTGGTGGGATTCAAATTTTTTTTACTACTGGTTCTGTGGGCTTGATGGTGTGACTTGGTGGGCATGGTAATGGAAGGATACTGTAAAATCTCCATTCCCTCCCCACTCCTGGGGGAAGGTTACTGCAAAATCCCATTCCCTCCCCAACCCGCTAACCTGCTTTCCAGCTCCATTCTTCTGTGGAGGGTAATAAAAGAAGACCCAGCCGATCAGCTGGGACTTGAGAGGCAGAGAATAGACGGGGTAGGGCCAGTGAGAGGTGGTATTTACCGGTTCTCCAAACTACTCAAAATTTCTGCTACTGGCTCTCCAAAACTGGTCGGAACCTGCTGAATACCACCTCTGGTTTGATGGTGTTACAGATATCCTTACAGGCTGTAAGTTATTCTGGGTAAAGTTGCTTTTTGCAATTAACTGATGGCGAATTTGTCAATGTCTATGTTATTCAAGTTGTGCTCCAGTTGTTTTTGGGATTGCACCCAAGGCCCCTATTATTATTGCTACTACCTTTGCTTGTTTGCAATCTTCTTGCTGCAACTTGCCAGGTGGTCCACTGTATCTTCAGCTTCTTTGCATAGATGGCATTCACTATCTGTTGCTGTCTTCTCAATTCTGGCTTTGTGTGCATTTGTTCTTAAGACAGAATTAGTCCCTCGGTCTCCTCCTCCTTCTCTTCCTCCTCCTCCACCACAGGGGAATCTGGTTTACCATTGTGAAAAACAAAATATTGAATTTTGATCTTGCCCAATTTGGCTTGGTTTGTGTTTTTGTAATATCTAAGAAATATAGTGTGAGTCATATTAACCAAAATTAGACTATAGTTCAGATGCATTTATGGAGAGGACCTGTCAAAAACCTGATTCTGCCAGGCATGGGTACACAATTGAAGATCCCTCCTATTTTGTTTGTGTCACCCCCATACAAGGAGCTAGGCTTCAATCTCATGGTTGCAGTGGCCATCTTGACTTCCCTGCAGAAGTTTGTGCTAAAGTTTCTAGGCTGTTCTCAGGTTAAACCCAAGAACGTAGCACAGCAATCCAGAGTTCAGTTATTTATTTGCTTACATACATTAGACAGAACACTTATATTTCCTGGGCTATTGTTTACCTCTTTGGCTTGGTAAGCTTGGCTTGGCTTGGTAAGCTCGAGCCTGCTTGGGGAGCTCTAAAAGTCAGTTACCCAGAATACAGGCTTGCATAGACTTCTAATGGATCTTACTGGAAAATAGAGCTTTTTTGTTAAGCTAAATCCAAAAACTAAATGGAACAATCAGCTAGAATTCAGGACTTTATTTGCTTATATGCAGTAGACAGAATCTTGCCAGACTAAATCCTTACATCTCTTACCCTAACAGATATATCCTGGGAGATTTTAGGGATGGCTGTCCAAACTCTTATTTGTCTCCAATCCAGGTCTGGGTTGGGTTGCCTCTTGTCTTCCCCCCCACTTTCAGCAATTATTTCATATTCTTCAGTGAGTAAGAATGGAGTGAGTGAGAGAGATGAGGTCTTGACCTTATTCTGAGAGATATCCTTTTAAATATGTGAAGGGTGTCATCATCTCCCTTCAGTTATCTTTTCTGAAGGATAAGCATACCCAGTTCTTTCAATCCCTCTTCATAACAGTTTCTATTCTCCTACCATCTTCATTGCCCCTAGTTGAACATTTTTCAATTTTCTCTGAATCCTTCCAAAAGTGTAGTAGCTAGAACTTGACACAATATGATGTGCAGGTCTGATCAAAGCAGAATATAATGGGATGATTTCACCATTTAGAAATGGTACTTATGTTTGTGAAAGTTAAAATTGAATTTACCTTTTTTGCAGCTACATCTCGTGCTATATTATCTATGTCTTATATTTATCTTTTCCATTTTCTAGTTTTTCAGAAGATCAGANCATCTCGTGCTATATTATCTATGTCTTATATTTATCTTTTCCATTTTCTAGTTTTTCAGAAGATCAGATCCATAAAGGATTTTTTAAAAATGCAGTCCTATAAAAGAATTAATTACAGAAATGTACACAATCCTGAAATATATAGATCTTCCCATAATTGTTTCTATTTTGATAACGGTTGGAATTGTTCCAGCTCTAGAAAAGGATTTTTAGTATGCAATTAATTAAGTTTAAAGTAAGTTCAGATAGTAAGTTTTCCATCTTCCATCTAAACTCTCTAACAATTGAGTAATAGGAAAAGATGAATCACAGGCCTTTTGATGGATATATGGTAAGACTATATGATGCTTTTTCCTATGCTTTTTCTTCCTAGATTGTTCCTATTAGCCTTCAGACAGATCCATGTACACCAGATGAGTTTTCCTCAGAAGATGAGGACAAGCTAAACTTTGAGAAAACTCACAAGGAACTTGAAACAATTGTTCTAAAAGCCATGCATCTTGTAGGCCAAAAAACAATTTCTGAAGAACCACATTCAAAATATGAAGTGAGTTAATCCATGATACCACTGTAAGCACCCTAAGGGACAGAGTACTGTGGTTGTCCTAAATGAAAAACAAAACTGGGTATTATGTGAGCTTTAAAATACATGTTAAGGATGTCTCCAGGCAGAAGTAAAAAAAAAAAGTATGCTCTACCAGTGTTCCTTTTATAATGGTTTGAACTCTGTCAACATTTTTAGAGATTTAATGGGTTCTTTAAATCTTGTACATGCTGAAGGCATTCATTTTACCTGTTAAAACCAACTCCCAAAACAAGTCTGGCCCTTTGTATTTTTGGAATGAGACCCTCAAAATATTATGCAAACCATGGTGCAGTATTTGAATTGATGGAAATTGTACATCTCTGACATAAATAATCTGGACTGTGAAAAACACCAAAATGATGTTTCCAAATCAAGTCTGAAGGCACATTTTTCAGTTAACACATTTTATTAAAAGGCATAAGCCTTTGTGAGCTGCAACTCCTGCATTGGTTGGAAAAGATATTACCAGACCCCCGATTTTTTTCTGCCATAGATTAACCACCTGTTAACAGAAACAGCAACCTTATATTTATTAACAGTTACAATTTACAAACCACAGTTTATATTGATATAAAGTCTTTTCCTAACCTGTAAAATTGTAAGTTGCCTAAATCATTATAGCATTAATAATATGTGTAGATTCATATGTATAGATATCACTGTACCCAAATCATATAATGTATTACTTGCATCTTGCATCTTACGGTTCAATAAAACTATATCTATCTATCATATATATATATAACAGTGCCTGTCTCTTCCCCATTTTCTTTCTGCTTTTGATTATAAAGTAATTGAAATATGATGGTATGTCTTCTAGGGATGCAGCTTCTTGGTAGGAAACTGCAACTAACAAATATACATGAGTGTTTAACTTAGGGTTCCAGTTGGCCTCACCTGCTGGTCTTATCTAGTGGGGCTATGGGGCTGAGATCAGCACACAATAGAATGGAGATACTTGTAATTTCCCTATGCAGTGCCCCAGAGTATATCAAAGATCTAATGGGAAGGGATAGTAACAGGGCTTCAAACTGATGAAACCAGAGAACATAGGAAAGATAAACAAACCAGATGGGCCCTATCTTCATGTTTGGGGTACAGAAGCTTTTCAGTGCATTATGTCCTAGGGCCTGACTCAGTGTTTCTCAATCTTGACAACTTTGGACTTCAACTCCCAGAATTCATCAAGCCAGCATGAATGCACTGAATGCACATTAGATGAGCTGTTCTTGTTCTGACTATGGCTTCAAGCATGTTATTTCAAAGGCTGTCTATCCACGTCCAGCAAAACTTGTTTTAATCTGTAATTGTACTGGAATGGGAAGGACCCTTATATCACCTAGGCATGCATCTACTTTGGGACGGAGGGGTTGCTGTTTTGATTATCATTCCATAATTTTATGTCATTTTTTTTCCAGGAGGCTTTTAGCATCTTGGATACTAACATTCTTAGCAAGTTTTTGAAAGCAGCAGAACAGCTGAAAAGCATTTTATCGGCTCATGAAAAGGCACTGGTGGAGGAAAGGAGCAAAGATGTTTGTGAGAGATGGGAGGTGAGAAAATGTGCTTGGAAATATATATTTTAATAAAAAACAAGCCACTTGAGTATTTAATATTTGCATGAAATGTTTGCAGGATTTTTTTTTTGCTGCAGTATGAATGATATAAGGGTGAGAAATATTAGCTTCCATCCAAAGAAACCAAGGCTGAAGACATATTCCAATAAATTAGATCCACTTAGTAAAGATGGACAAGTTACTTTTATATGGTTGCCAGAACTTTCTCCATATCTACAGCAACTGTATATATCAGCGGCAGCCCAGCGGGAGGGGGAAAGAGTGGTAAACTCAGTCATGTGACTGGCAGCGTGGCAGCTTTGCGTGAGTGGCACGCATGTATGCATATGCCCTCTGGCCTACTGCTCACAGAAGTTGAGCTGCAGGTGCATGCGTGGTGGCCAGCCACTCATGTGGCCCAGTTCTGAATAGGCCATAGTCCAGTCATGGCGTGATGCCCAGGAGTTGGGTATCCCTGGTATAGAGGATGTGAGTCTGTAGCATTCGACTGTCTTTGTTGCAGGTCAGAGTTGGTTTGGAGGAATCTAGATGCAAATTCTTGTGGCTCTCCATACTACTACAATTTCTTCACTTGGGAGATTTTGGCTGGGATAATAATATATGTGTATTTTTTTTGTTGATCTTCTCTTCAGTGCAAGGATTTTGATGTACATTGCCAGGAGATTCATTGAAAGCATGCATATATATATATATATGCATATATTTGTTTTTTTCAAGCTTTCGCGGGTACTTACATGTGTGCTGTTTAGCTTCCTTCGGGTATTATCCCACGTCATT